>PVJC01036047.1:0-17919 GCA_004026665.1 Murina feae | reverse complement strand
GTCAAAGAAACAAATGGTTAAGAGATTGAAAAAATGGAGCTCTTTCTAGAACATTTAAGAGAATCAATAAAAATCAATAAAAACAAACTAATAAAAGAACATAGCAAGTTGGTTGGATAAAATTCCCCATGAAAAAATAATTTTATTTTTCATCAGTAAGAAATTAAAAATTAATTTTGATAATAAGAACCTGTTTACAACAGCTTACAAATATAAAATGCCTGAATTAAAAAAACTAAAATGCAAGATGTTCATAGAGAAAATAAGAAACCTCTTTACTCAATGATTTAAATAATCCAAATAAACAGAGAACTGGACTACATTAATAAATGGCAATATTCAATATTAGAATATTGGCCCTCCCTAAATTAGTCTAATCAGAGAAATGTATATAAAAATAAAATTATTTTCTGCAAAAAAAAAAAAAAGGCTGAGAATAATTTCAGTGTCAGTAAAAACGTGGAAAACAGGTCCCTTCCCAAACTATTTTTAAGTTATGAATACATTGATTTACTGAGTTTTGGCAAAAATTTGGAAATACAATTAAAAATAAATTCTGTGAGTCTGTGATCTTGCAATTCTCTTTCTAGATATTCCTCCTTGAGGGCAAAAAAAATGTTCACTACACGATTATTTGAATTATCAAAACATTGAAAACAAACTTAATGAAAGTTAAATAAAACATGGAATGTACATTTTACAGATTATCTGTGAATTAAAATATACAACCTACAGTTATCAAAACAGATTACTCTAAAAGTCACAAATTGCTCAGTACATAGAAAATAAAGACAAATGTATAAAACAATTTAAAACAACACACACACATACTAAAAAAGGTTAAATATTGAAAATTTGCACCAAAGACAATATTATTACCTTAGGGGAAATAAGAGAGGATACTAATATTAGGGATAATAGTCAATGTTTTAAAAATTTAGGTCTAAGAAAAAGAAAATAAATAAAACGTTAACTCTTGAAAATCTAAAGGGAAAATGGAGTTATGTATTATTGCACAATTAAAGATGAGTTAAACAAGGCAGTGATTATTGTTTTATATATGTGGATTTTGATGGTGTTCAATTAAAGGTTAGAAGAAAATTTTGCTGATGCTGATATACTTAATATACAGATATACAGATATACAGATATACTTAATCAGAGCTTTACACGTGATGAGCAGCAGGCACAGTTATAGGCACAAATCTCCGAATAATGTAGTGAATGCTAAGACAGAATGGGGAATAGAGAAGTTGCTGGTTTTCTGTTAGGAAATATAAGGCAGTGAATTTGAATTATTGATTTCTGAGAAGAAGGGAGAGAGAAACATCAATGATGACAGAGAATCATGGATTGGCTGCCTCCTGCACACCCTCTCCTGGGGCTCAAGCCCACAACATGGGAGTGCACCCAGACAGGGAATCAAACCATGACCTCCCGGTTCATAGGTAGATGCTCAACCACCGAGCCACACTGGTCGGGTGAAAATAGGAATTTTAAGTGAAAAAGGCCAAGGTGAACAGAGTGATTGTGGGCAATCATTCCACAGACACAATTTTCCCCTCATACAGTAAAGCTTGATAAACTTTAGCCAATTAGGGAATTGGCCTAACATTTGCATTATAAATCATGAAACTCTTTTTAAAAATGAGACTGAGGAATGAGAGTAGAAATTAAACCTGTTTTTATAAATTACTTATAGTGCCACTGGGCTCTGTGCTAGGCAACTGCTGTTTCATGGGGTGAGTTTGATGAGTGAGAAACCTAACCTGGGGAATAATCAGCCATATGAAATAGCTATTTTTTCTCATTTGCTAAAAAAACAAAAAAGGATGAAAGAAAAAAAGAAAAAAGAGAAAGAGAGAGAGAGGGGAAAGAGGGAGGGAGGAGGGAAGGGAAGAGAAGGGAAGGGAAGGGAAGGGAAAGGAAGAGAAGGGAAGAGAAGGGAAAAGAAAGGAGGAAAGAAAAGCAGTATTTTTCTAAGGACATTCAATTATTTTTTTTAATATATATTTTATTGATTTTTTTCAGAAGGAAGGGAGAGGGATAGAGAGTTAGAAACATCAATGAGAGAGAAACATTGATCAGCTGCCTCCTGCACACTCCCTACTGGGGATGTGCCCGCAACCAAGGTACATGCCCTTGACCGGAATCGAACCTGGGACCTTTCAGTCCGCAGGCTGACGCTCTATCCACTGAGCCAAACCGGTCAGGGCAGAACATTCAATTCTTTAAAGGAAGTGGAAAGCCCTGCCGGACAGAGCCTTGCTCACTCCACTGCAAGGAGCAGAATTCTATTGGAATGAGCACGTGAACTGCTGTGTACAAAGGGTCAGTACTACAATTGCAAATAGATTAAACGTTCCTAGGCTCTACACCTGTGAATTTGATTAGCTTGCCCTTTCCTCATAAATAATGCACAATTTGAGTTTTAGTAAAATTTTTATGTATTTGGATTAACGAAGTTCTATTAAATGAAATAGCCCTATAAAAATCTGGGAAATGACCTTGTAAGGCTGTGCCTGGCTGTACCAGCCAATTAGCTACTTTTCAGTTGATTTAACTTCTAAGCCTGTCTCACCATGGCACAGTCTACCTAACGAAGTAGGCTGGGGTTGGATGGACCATCAAAACAGCCCTGGATTGTCCACATTTGGATCTTAACTCTCTTCTCGTTGGAAATGTAGGGGAAAGTTGTCTATTCTTTTCCCTGAAAAACTTTAAGCGATCTGTACTCTCAGAGCATACATCTACCAATTATATTCATGAAGCAGAAATTATTCTACTTTTCCATTATTTATCAATCTTCATTGAACATTCTTATTTTTCAGTAGGCTTTTGTTCTGCTTGGGGTTTTGATGAACCACCCAACTGATGGCTTCCTCTAGAATAAAATTTAGCAATTATTCCCAATGTTCTTAGAAGAAATACATCTTTTTTTTACAGTTCATAGGAGCCTCATCACATAACTTATTTTTAATAAATTTAATAAATGATAAGAATTTTATACTAAATAATTTTATAACTCCTTGAAATATTTTGGATCTCAGTCTATAGTACCTATTTCTAAGACAAGTATCAATGTGTTGCATTAAAGGTAATACACTTTGAATTCAGATTTTCCAGAAGGAGATATATCATAATCTTTAACAAGATTTTCCTGGGGCAAAAATTGTGATTATGAATATGGAAGTATTTTGAGAGCACTTAACATCAACGTGAATGCTCCATATTTGTACTGTGGCTTTGCCTGCCCTCGCAACCCAGACTGCCATTTAACAAGCACAGTACTATCTGTCCTTACCACCTCACAGCTGGAATTAATCCTCCCAGTTACCTAGCCGGTGACATAGGAAGACCCTGAGAAAATGGAACAAGTGTAGAAATTCTGGGTTTGCGAAGGGCCTTCAGGGAAGTTCCTGAGCCTGTGGCCTGACCTGAGTGGGGGAAGGGCTGAAGGTCTTGGGTGTCTGGGTCGTTAGAGATACTGTACTACTCATCACAGTTTAGTGTCACGTGTTTTGTGGTTTTGCCTTCAGACGACCCAGGGGCGACAGTTCTCGCAGGTGCACTGTGCGACTGCACTGAGCGGAACCTCACAGAGGTTCTAATAAGTATAGAATGGCTTTCCCGTAAATACTGGACTGAGGAATGGAGAAAACAAAGGTATAGATAGCTCATCCGTTCAGATTTGCATTAATAAAATATTGTGGAAGATGTTATCTCTATTTTGCCCCCCCCTTCTTTTTGGCTCCTGGAAATATATTAATTGACATGAATGACATGTTATCAAAACCAAATACTCTACATTAGGGTGAGTTAGTCTAAAATACATTCCAACTAATCATTCCTGTCCATTTTTCAAATAGTATTACTAACTGAAATTTGCAGCACTGTGTGCGTGTAGCATGGTGTGAATTCTAACTACCCTATTCCAACTTTCATCCTATTAACCACTGTGACTATTACTTGCATTAAATGGGAACAACTTGTCTAATTTCCTAGAACTTATACTATTGCTTATGTTGAGAAGAAAAACTTCAAGCAGTTTTATTTTTCTCTTTCAAATATTTTCCTTTTTTTTTTGCAAATTTCTGTGGACAGAATTAGAAGCTCTTGATGCTCTTTGTGAGTAACAGTCTTCCCATTTTGTACTTCATGAATATAGTTCTCATAATCCTCATTAAACAGACTTCCATGGTAAAATGTAGTTTAGTGCCTGGCCCGTGTGGCTCAGTTGGTTGAGCATGGGCCCATGACCAGGAGGTCACGGGTTTGATTCCCAATCAGGGCACATGACCAGGTGGTGGGCTCCATCCCCAGTGGGGGGTGCAGGAGGCAGCTGATTGATGTTTCTTCCTTATCTATGTCTCTGCCTCTCTCTCCCTCTCTCTTCCTCTCCCACCAATTAATAAAAACATAAAAAAATGTTATTTTAAAATTAAGTTATTTTACTTACATCTCCTGTTATTTTTAAGACTTCTAATTTGCACATGCACTTAGCTCGGCGATGTTAATGAAGGACTGTACTAGAGGCACTTGCAGAAGCACCTGAGACAGAAATCACGAGAGACAGTGGAAGTATGTGTCACAGATACAGATTCATGATTACTTTAACGACGTGACAAGACAGCGCAAGTCAGACACCTGGGTATTATAAATAATTAACTCTGTTGCTCAATTAAAAACACAAGCTTAACAAAAAATAATTTCTAGCCAGGATTAAAAGTAAATGCTGTAACTACTTCTGGGGAACTTCTATGTTTTTCTCTCCTGACCATACAGGAAGGAGTGAATCTCTAAGAAAACTGTCCCCAGAATGTGAACGTACATACTGATTTATATCCCTTTATGTCTCTTAAAAGTGGCTGTTACCAAACCCAGCATGGTCAGAGCCGGCAGAGAACAGACAGGATTCTCCACTGCAGCCTCCCGTTGGACTTGTTATTGCTGAATTCAAACAGGTGGTGGCACTCTCCCCCACTAAACTCTCCAATGAGATCTATCAGACACATACCAGATGCAAGTCTACATTCATGATTTCACTGGAGGTACAGCAATACGGGGGTTTGGTATGTACGTCTTCATCCCGAACCTCTACAGTGGGGTCCTTCCAAAATTCGTCCCTATGTCATTCATACTCTTCTTGATTGTGGTGCTTTCCCAACTGAACTACTTTCTACCCTTCCTTTTTTTTCTTTTCTTTTTTTTTGTCAGCAGATCACATGCTTTAAAGCATGGAATCCATCTGGTTATGATGATGGGCTGCTTCGTAATGCTTTATCAAAGGAGGACTGTGCATGATTTGCTTGGATCCATATGATACAAAATCTTCCTTATTGTGTCCTTCCTCGCTGTCCCTCCCTCCCTCCTTTCTTTTCTCCCTTCTTTTCTTATTTTTTTTTTTTTTCTGGAGAAGCACCTTTATAGTAAGCTGAATAACAATTACCTAAATACTGATATGTCCACCTCCTGTTCCCTGAAACCTGTGAATGTCCCCTTATATGGCAAAAGGGACTTTTGGTGTCATTGCATTAAGATCCATGGGATGGAGAGATAATCCTGGCTTCTCCAGCAGGGCCCCCTTTAATCATAAAGGTCCCTCTAAGAGGCAGGCAGGAGTCAGAGCGGGAGAAGATAATGTACAGACGGAAGCAGAGTGATGTGCTTAGACGATTGGAAGGGTCCACGAGATAAGAGACAGAGGTGGTTACTAAAAGCTGAAACAGGAATAGAACAGACTCCCCCTCAGAGCCTCCCAAAGGAACCGGCCTGAGGACTCTGAGCAGTGAACCTGATTCAGACACCTAACCTCAGAACCGTAAGCAAATACATGTGTGCTATTTGAAACCTCTGTTTGTGGGCATTTGTTGCAATAGCAAGTCCAATCTAACATAGCCTTCTAGAAGGAAAATAAATCCAATAAATCAGAGGATCTGGTATTAATACTCAGACCGTTAAAGAAAATATAAAAACTATTAGAGACCAAACACTGACCACGGAGTGAAAAATGTTCTTGCCAAGCCGAGAATTTGATCCAGCAGGGAGTCTAGGTAGGTAGGATGTTGGCAAGAAATTCAGGAGGGAGGAGGAGGGGTTGGGGTAGGATTTCAAAGACAAAACACCATGAACTCTCTCTGCCCCCTGCTGGGAAAGCAACATCTCCCTGGAGGTGATTGGCTGCGGGACCAGATCCATCAGCTACTAGGCTGGTTGATGGTCTGCGGATGAGGGTCTCTACCTAGTGACAGGCCTCCATTCGGTCTCCCACTCAGGTCTGCACTAGTGTCAGAAGCGGTGGATCAGGGTTTATGGAGACAATAGTTAGGAAGAGGCGAGTCAGACATAACACCTGAATAACTCTGTTGGGAGAGAAAGGGAGAAATAGTGGGAGAGAAGTAAGAATAAAAATTATAACTAAATATAAGAGCTAACTCTTACAAAACACTATGTGCTAAGACTATTTTAAGTTACTCTGCGTGTATTAAATCGTTCATTGCTCACAACCCTATCAAAGGGATACTGTAATTACCTCATTTTACAGGTAAGGGACCTGAGGGTCTGAGAGGTTGTATAATTTGGCCAAGATCACGCAGTCTCTGGCCAAGCTGAATGCAAACTCAGAGCACAAACCTGAGCTCTCTGCCTGTTACCTGGTGGTCAGAGCCTGCTTTGAATTTGAATGCCCCTGAAGCTCATTCTGTCTTTAGAATTTGTCTGCCCTGTGGCAGTTACTACTGCTGCCATTAAGAAGGCTGCAGTCCCACTTCAGGGGGACTTAAAGGACTACTAACTGTTCTTCCTGTTAAAAGATAAACTGAGGCATATTGACATTTTATGGGTTTACTTGTTTAAGGGTCTGTTGGAATCAGGCAGCTCCAGACCAGTTTGGAAGCCCTCCCTGGAGAGGAGCTGGAAGAAAGGCTTTTATGGGAAGAGGCAGGAGAATAGCAAGGACATGAATTGCTTGGCTGCAGCTTAAGCAATCACATTATGTAGGAAAGCCTTTGTGGCTGTTTGTGATAGGCTGTCCTTAGGATTTCATTTCTTATCCTTGAAGAATTACAGGCTTAGGTTTTGGTCTGCTTACACGGGCTAAGGGATTGTAGGCACTTTAATCAATGCCCTCATTGTTTAATTGATGTAACATCTCATTCCTAACTTGATCTATATAAGTTTCTATGAGTTTGTAAGATCAATATAAACATGTTAGGTCTTGCTTCTTTCCATTATAGTTGTAACATGAAATTCATGGGGCTCTATTTATATCTGGTGCCAACACTCAAGGTCACAAACAGCAGAATTCGTCACATTTATTATCTTTCTTGTTTTGTTGTTGTGAAATGCATTGTTCATGCATTTGCTAAAAAAGTCACAGTTGTAATCCTTAACATTTCTAGTGTTTGAGATGTACCTGATGTTTTATCTAATCATGGAATATTCTTCAGACAAGAGTAGATTATTTAATGGATAATAAGCCAATATGATTGCTTAGGGAGTGACATCTTTTTTGTTTGTTTGTTTCTTCCTTCTCAAGGGAGACAAATTCCAAGGCAATGATAACATTATGTCATTGTTGCCAAAACAAAGGAGTTAGATGTATGCACCATGATAATAAAAGAGATAGTCAAGCAGCCGCCCCTCTTCATAATATAGAATCTCTAATGTGTAATGGAAGCATTACTCACAGAAGTCAAAGCCTCCCCCATGCTGGTGGGCTACTATAAAAATCATGTTTCCAGCCCGACGCTGGCAGGGCTCATGGTTGGGCATCGACCTATGAACCAGGAGGTCATGGTTTGATTCCTTGTTGGGCACTTGCCCAGGTTGCGGGCTCCTCCATCCCCATTGGGGGAGGGTGCAGGAGGCAGCCAATCAATGATTCTCTCCCATCATTGATGTTTCTATCTCTTTATCCTTCTCTCTTCCTCTCTAAAGTTAATAAAAATATTTTTAAAAAAAATAATGTTTCCAAATAGATAGGAGCAAAGGAGGTAAAGGGACAGAGACCGCAGGACGAAGAGAAGAGGAAGAGGTTCTGGAAGGAAGTGACTGCATGCCGGTACCTGTAGTAATAACAGAGGTGGTCTCAGTCCAGGCAATGAGGCTACAGGGAAAACCTTCACATATGAAGACTCTCAGTTGAAAAGAACAAAAGAGAAATTTCAGATCCTCCACATCCTTCCTCCAACCCATGGGTTGAATTTAGTTCGAAATATAAAGCAAAACTGAAGAAATGACATGTTTTGTACACATTCTTAACTACCTGTCAAGGCTTTATACTTTTGTTTTCTTTCTTTTTTTCCTTTTTCTTTTGTTGTTGTTACCCATCTGCATTATTAAGAGTGATTCTTATGATTGATTAAATGTGTAGATACAGAGCCTGATACTTGGCCATGGGAGGAGGTTCAAGGAAGTATTGCTTTGTTGATCAAGCAGGCTCCCACTTTTAGGAAGAGTGGAATTCATACTTAACCTGAAAGCCCCAAGATGGAGCTGAGGCTCTGAGTCGTTTGTGACAACTATTCCGTAGGAATGCTCCCTTAGTTGAATATGTAACATCTTCCTGTGGCTGGTGAACAGCAGAAAATATGGAAATAATTTAATGTAATAATTTAAGTACATATACCACCAAAATAAATGAGATTATGGGTTTGTTTTTTTCAATCCCCTAAAAATAGAGTTGCTCGATGAAGGACACTCATTAAATCAGAATTTTAGATAAACAACTATTAATATTTTGGTATAAGTATCTCCAAATTATTGTACTGGACATGCTTCTATTTGAAATGTGGTCCTTGTTTATCTGATTAATTGTGGTTCAGCATCATGTTTTCCTCCCATGGATATACGGGAACACAGTTGAAAAAGAAGAAATTGGTTCATTTTAAAGAGTTATTTCCTAAAGTTTGTTTTTAATTAAAGATTTTAGGTAATTTATTTGCACTATAGTCTTCTTTTCCTTAGTCATTTATTCCTCTTTCAATAGGTCACATTTGTGTTAATATGAAAATTGCTGTGTAAGAGGAAAACGTCACAAATTATTATTTTTAAGATCTAATTCATCAAGGTCACGCTCACCTTACAAAAACATTTTCAAGGAAGGTAAACAGATGGGCAGAGGTGCCAACCACATTTAAAAATTTATCTTGACACAATTTATAGTTTCTGCTAAGCTTTTTCTGTGGTTTCTTTCTTAGTTAAGCCATCATCTAGAGATCAAATGACAGAGTTCTGAGACATTTTGAGCCAGTCAAGTGCAATTTCTTCCTCCCATTAAAGGTTCTGTTGATACAGATCTAAACTCCTTTGAGATATGTTTGCAATCATCTGTAGAATGCAGGCAAAAGAGCAAAATCTTAGAGTAAAAATGCCTCCTTGTATCCCAATCATTAGTTTTCCCCAGTGAAATCATTCAATAATTAAATTACACTCTACATGCTCCACCTCAGATCATATTTTAGATTCCATATTTCTTGCTCAACATATGTGGAGGAAGTTAAGAGAAAGTTAAACAAAAAAACCTACAAAACAATATTTTCTGTCCTAAACATAAGAGTTGTTTTTGTAATCTAAGTAGACTCGGAGATTTGGCTGTTAAAAATACTTTTTTTTTTTCTGTAGATGTAGGAAATAAATCCAATTCTTTCTTATCCTTCCACTTAAATACTACTTAACAAACGGGGCTCTAAGTCTAAACCAAATTATAGTATCAACATTCCAAGTAAATTTCAACAGGCAGTTGCAAATTTAGTCACCATTCCACAGAATAGGAATCTAAGACTGAAATATTTAAATGTTTTGACATATTCAAAACAAGCAAATCATAAAGCTTGAAAAACTTTCATAGCATTGGTCATAGCTTGCTAAGCAAAGCACCTACATTCTAGTACTTATGTTTAGAGAAGCTAGAAGTGAAATTCCACTGACATTTCTCTTTAAGTTGAATTTTAAACTATTACACGTCAGGCGCTTTCAATATAAAATGATATTGACAGTTCCATTTATTATAATAGGCCCAGCATATAATTTAATTAAAACTACAAACATCACATCAGAGATCACCCTTCTTAGTATCCCTTCCTTTTTTTTTTCTGGAATTACTGTCTATCCATCCCTAGTTAGGTGGACATATCTCTCTCATTTTTCATATGTATTTCTCTGCATTCTAATTTTTTTGTATATTTCTTTGTTTCCCACATCAAATCTTAGCTCACACAGGAAGTGTCAGTGTCTTTTTACTATTATGAAAGAAAAATACATAAACTAATTCCAAATGCAATTAGCTAATTAATAAGAGCAGCTCAAGTGGTAAATTCAAGGGAGTAGAAAAAATAAAAAGAAATAGTAGTGTTAAATATGAATGAGAAAAGATAATAGATACTTCATGTGAGTATAAAAATTATTGTGAGATCATAATTTTGGTAACTATGGAAATAAAATCTTGGGAGTGAAAATTAATTTTGGTTTTAATACAAAACAGAAAATCTTAAAGAAATTACTTTAAGAGTTTTAATTATGCCAAAAAATTGAAATATATATGCAATATATTTGTACTTATATATTTATAAATATTAAATGTATATTTAATAAGAAACTATTTTTCTTTCTACAGGGTGGGGTGAAGATAGTTTTTTAGTTGTAAGTATGCAAAACACAGAATTTATTCTGATATTATTATTTATTAACTAGAGGCCTGGTGGACGATTTCATGCACCAGTGGGGTCCCTCGTACAATCAGCGTGGGAAGGGATATAGGAGGTTAGTCAGCCAGGGAGGGACCATGGGAGGGCTCCAGGGCATGTCCAGCCCATTTTGCTCAGTCCCAATAGGCTGGACCCCAGCAGCAAGCCCACCTACCAGTCAGAATGTTTTCTCCCTGGTGGTCAGTGCACATCATAGCAACTGGTCGACCAGTCAACTATCTGCCCCCTAGTGGTTAGTGTACATCATAGCAACTGGTCAATCAGTCAACTGTCTGCCCCCTGGTGGTCAGTGCAAGCAGCTGAGCAGCCTTAGCATATCATTAGCATATTACGCTTTGATTGGTTGAATGGCTGACTGGATGATCAGACACTTAGCATATTAGGCTTTTATTATATATTATTATTATTATACTTTCCATATGAATAACTGTAAAGCTACCCTGTATCCTATATAATAAAAGTGTAATATGCAAATTGACCATCCCTTTGGGATGCCTAAGCCATGCCCACCAGCCAATCAGAGCGACTGTATGCAAATTAACCCAGCCAACATGGAGGCCGGCACTCAGGGAGCTGAGTAAACAGGCAGTTTCCGTTGCAGCAGGAGTGAAACTATTTGTGGGATGCCTGGGCTTCTCTCCGCTCCAGGCAACAACATATTTGCAACAATGTCTCAATTCTAGAGGCGTCAGGAGCTGAAGCAAACAGCAGGCCAGGCCTGATTTCTAAGGGAAACATTGTTTCATTATAGAAGCCAGAGCTGAAGCAGAGAGAAGGCTTCGTTACTTGCCTAGGCCCCAACTTAAAGGAACAGTGTATCAATTATAGAAGATAAACAAACCCCAGAAACCCGCTTCCAGCCAGCCTTGCTGGGACATTGGGCAATGGGAGCTGTGGGCAGCCTGAAAGTCTGAAAACACCCCTCAGCCCGTCATCCATGTTGGCCACACCCCATTGGGGTGAGGGACACCACTGGGGGGCTTGGCCAGCCTGCAAACAGCCATCAGCCCCTCACCCAGGCTGGCCAGGTACCCTAGTAGGGACCCAAAACCTGAAGGGACTGTGGGCAGCCTGAAAGCACCCCTCAGCCCATCACCCAGGCTAGCCACACCACAATGGGATGAGGGACACCACTGGGGGGCTTGGCCAGCCTGCAAACAGCCATCAGCCCCTCACCCAGGCTGGCCAGGTACCCCAGTAGGGACCCAAAATCTGAAGGGACTGTGGGCAGCCTGAAAGTCTGAAAACAGCCTTCAGACCCACACCCAGGCTGACCACACCCCAATGAGGTGAGGATCCACACTGGAGGGCTTGGCCAGCCTGCAAACAGCCATCAGCCCCTCACCCAGGTTGACCAGGCACACCAGCAGGTGGACATCCCCAGAGGGGTCCCAGACTGTGAGAGGACACAGGTCGGGCTGATGGACCTCCTGAGTGCACAAATTTTTGTGCACTGGGCCCCTAGTAAATTCATATATGTGCTTGGCCAGTGGTGCTCAATGGCTGAGTATCGATCCATGAACTTGAAGGTCACAGTTAAATTCCCCATTAGGGTATATGCCTGGGCTCCATCCTGAGTCGGGGGCATGCAGGAGGCAGCCAATCAGTGGTTCTCTCTCATCATTGCTGTTTCTATCACTCTCTCCCTTCCTCTCTCTCTAAAATCAATAAAAACATACATTTTAAAAATATATATACGTATACACGCATAAAAACTCTATATCCTATGTAATAAAGAATTAATATGCTAATTAGACTGGTTGGTGGAACGACCTTCCAGAATGACCAGTGGGCAGAGGCGGGGGGGTAGGGCTGCGAGTCAGCCGGGGCTGAGGGCCGAGGCAGCTGGGACTGCAAAGGCCTACCCTTGCATTAATTTCGTGCATAGAACCTCTAGTGTGTATATATCTATGTATCTATATATTACACATGTGTATATAGAGATATACACACACACACTCACACACCTCTATACTCTGTATGCATATATGCAGGAAAAATAGCATCTCATTAAATCTCTCTCTCTCTTACATTATAGATATACTAGAGGCCTGGTGCATGAAATTTGTGGATGGGTAGGGTCCCTAGGCCTGGCTGGCGATCAGGGCCAATCTATGGGGTGACCGGTGATTGATTGGGGGGCCCCCCGGCTTGACTGGCCTGGGTCCTGCGGACTGGGGCAGCTCCTGCATTGAGCATCTGCCCCTTGGTGGTCAATGTGAGTCATAGCTACCGATGGTTCTGCCTGCCATTCTGCCATTCAGTTGATTTGCATATGAGGCTTTTATTATATAGGATATCTATATTTAATGAGTTCTTTATCTCTGTATCTAATGATTTCTTGACATTTTCACAGACTCACAAGTTTATCCATAATATTCTATATAATTTTAGTAAAAGATGTTTCAATGGCAATATTTTTTTTTATGGCAGAAAAACTGTGAAGTACAGAAAAAGCACACAGAATCAGTATGGTTTTGACTGGAGGTAAAGGGAAAATGAGCAGAAAGACAGGTTTTAAAAGCACAAAATGTCTGATCCTTTTTAAATGTATTGATTCAATAGTGGATCTTATGGTTACGTGCTGTACATGGGTGTTATATTTACAGTGTAGTTTCAATTTTTTACTTTAACATTTATATATTACTTTTTCCATAAGAGTGAATTTTTTTATAAAAATAAAAGGAAAACTCAAGAGGAGGGCTTAATCTCAGGAGCATTACCTCATGCTCATATGTAGGAAGGAAGAAGAGAAGGGACTGGGTAATTTTCTGGAGAAAGGGTGGCAGAAATGTGAGGATGTTTGTGCTGGAAATCTCACCTTTTTTCAATTAATTAGTAAAGAAGTTAAGGGATTATAGTTTATGGAGATAGCTTTAGGTGAGTAGTGGTGACGTGCATACGATAGGATAAATACAATTATTGTTGAGTGGTGTAACGAGTGCTCAGCTGACATGAACATGATAGTGTAAATTAGCACCACCCCTAATATTATTTGTTCTTAAAGAAACTTCTATTCTTTACATTATTCTAAAAAAAATTAAATAGAAATGTAGCCTTTTTTCCTATCACATTTCCCTTTCCCTCTCCTCTTCTTTAGCATGGAACACTAGTGCAGTACGACTTTATAATAATAAAATTAAGAACATATATTGTATTTCTGTTGAATTAAATTTTTAATTATACACAGAGCAATCCTTTTATCTCCAAAGGATTTGCCTGGTGATATATGCTTTGTATTCTTAAATCAAAGTATTTCTGCCAATGGGCATTGCTGTGAAAAACAAACAAATAGATTAGTAAAAATAAATGAAATTCTCGCTTTTTCTCCATACACACATGCATACACACACACATAATGTGAATGTATCTTTGATGATTTTCAGAGTCGACAAAAAGAAATCATAGCTGCCTGGGGCAAAATTTACTATGTACATTTTAAACAGGCTGCCACTATTTATACTACTGCCATTTTGCAAAGTAACTGAATTTGTCTACTGTACTTCATTAGTGACTTTACAGTGCACACTGCTTTCCTGAACCTGGACTGCTGTGATGATTCAAGGTTCTTGCAACATTACTGCCCTGGCTATCTTTAAGACGATAAATTTACTCTACGGGACTGCTTCTTTTTTTCATGGCTCCTCTTCAATTAAAGTGATGTGCGCCAGGTGAAGAGGGGTTTGGGACAGGGAAATGATGTGGTTAGAGGTATGCTGTACGAGCTTTCATCTGTCAGGCCTGTGGTGTACAGAGTGGCATTTACATTACTTGGCAACTGACTGGATACTGAGCAGGGTGAGATGGGACGTGGTGAAGCAAGAAGTCTTTTAATGTGGCTCCAAGTCTTTTGGATTTTGACTTTTTTGGAGTCTTCAAATGTGGCTCCTAGGTATTGGGCTATAGTTGCTATGAATATTAACTTGTATTATTTACAAAGGGAAGCAGAGGATATCAGGTTTCGGGAAAATACTTAATGTGTTTTGAATATATTCAACCTAACAGTTTGTGCAGAGTATTAGACACTGGATCTGAGTTCAAGAGCGGGACCAGGGGACAGTGTAGGAAGAGAGCAGCTTTACTAAACTTCATCAAATTGTATGTTTTCAACAAATTTTAATATAATATGTTGGATAGATGGATGCTGATAATAAAGGAAACAGACAACAAAGGAAATACATGAAATATTAGACAGAAACTTTAGTGTCAGACCGTAAGTCATATAGAAATGGAATCAAAGGATGGCGCTTTTTAATATACTGGCTTCCCCATCCGTCAACTGCAGGCCTTTCTCTCATGCCAGTTATTACTTGTTATTAAAAATAGGCATTTTCAATATTTGGAGCATTTCTATCAGGGTATATTAGGGTTCATTCTATACTCTCTTGCTTCCACCCTATACTTTTCTGGTTCTGCCTAGCTAATTCTATCTCTAACCTATGAACTCTGAATAATGACTTTTGAGTTTGGCGATGAGTCGTCATGGTCCATTACATTACAATCAATTCTCTTTCTGGATTTTCCCACTGTCTCCAAAATCCATGATCCCCTAGCGGAAGTGCAGACTTCTGCCCACTCTGTGCATTCTGCTTTTCCTACCACCTTGAGGAGCCTTGTACAAGTTATGGCCTCCATACTTGGGCTTCGGGTCCCCGTGACACAGCAGGGAAAGATCTCGTAGGCTGAGAACTGGGCAAATGTGTACCTCACCTCACTTTTTTTCCTTCTCTTATGGAATGATTTTGATTGGCCTATTTTATAATTCTCAAAGAGTGAGATGCCTTATAGACACATATTTTAAAATATATGTTTTATTGGTTTCAAAGCAGAAGGGAGAGAGAGAAACATCAATAATGAGAGAGAATCATTGATCGGCTGCCTCCTGTACAACCCACACTGGGGATCAAGCCGGAAACCCGGCATGTGCCCTGACTGGGAATCAAACTGTGACCTCCTGGTTCATAGGTTGATGCTCAATCCCTGAGCCACACCGGCCAGGCGAGATGTCTTATGTATTTTGTCTAGTTAACTAGTATAGTTGTTTACGGTGGGGAGGAAACCTTTAGTAGCTATGCCATCATGACTGAAAGCAACTCCCCCTAAGGCTGTAAAACATTAACAAATAAGTGTTTCTTAAGTATACAAACTAACTTGTGTGCAGCAGTCCCCAAGACCACCTGCAGATTTGCCCACCGACTAGGAAGACTCATCACAAAGCATGGCTCCGACTTACTGACATTCTAGTAAAAGGATGCAAAGCGGAATCAGCATAGGGAAAAGGCACGTGGGCCAAAGACTATAGGAGACCAGGCCCCAGGCTTCACTAGAGCTCTCCCTGTGCAGTCCCACAGGAAGTGGGTCCCTCCAGCAACGAGCTGTGACAACGTGAGTGAAATGTTGCCTCCCAGGGAGGCTCATTAGAAACTCAGTGCCCAGGGTTTTCAGACTCAGTACGCCCTGCCTAGCATGTATAGAAACTTTAGAGTCCCAGAAGGAAAAAAAGTGTTCCACACAAGCCTTGCTGCTTGCACAAACACTTTGGGCTGCCTGAGTGTAGGAATCATTCAGGGAGTGGCAGGAACGCTCCTAAAATGTTCCTTTCCAGACATCAGCCAATGGTCAACCTTGTTAATAACTAGGAACAGCAGTCTCAGGTTTACTATGTTAGCTCTTTTCTGCATAATTGGATAGCTCTCATTTACTCCCCAATGAGTTACAAAACATGATCTACTTATTTCATGAATAATGCTCCTCTATCTTGTTTTTCTGCCTAACATTTTAAGTTTGTTTTTAAAGAACAAAATAAATCACATATTTGTTTTGCAAGTACAAATAAAATATACTCATATTGTTGAATATACATAGATAAATATACAGTCCATCCTTATTACTTCCAGATTTCACATTGTGAATTCACCTACGTGCTAAAATTTATTTGCAGCTCTCATTCCATACTCTCAGCCTTCATGGTCATTTGTGGACATGTGCTTAGTGGACAGAAATTTGAGTCCACCAGCACATATTTGTGGTTTTTTAAAATATCTATCTATCTATCTATCTATCTATCTATCTATCTATCTATCTATCTTATTGATTTTAAGAGAGGAAGGGAGAGGGAAAGATAGATAGAAACATAAATGATGAAACAGAATCATTGATCGGCTGCCTCCTGCCTGAAATCTGGGCATGTGCCCTTGACTAGAACTGACCCCAGATCCCTTCAGTCCACAGGCTGATGCTCTATCCACTGAGCCAAAAAAGCTAGGACCACCAGCACATATTTGTAGCTGAAGTCAAACAAGGCCAGTCTCTGCCTTCTTTTTTTTTTTTTTTCATTCTTTATTAAGGTACTAGAGGCCTGGTGCACAAAAATTTGTGCAGTTGGTGGTGGGGAGGGGCTTCCTCAGCCTGGCCTGTGCCTTCTCGCAGTCTGGGACCCCTCGGGGGATGTCCACCTGCTGGCTTAGGCCTGCTCCCCGGGGATCGGGCCTAAGCTGGCAGTCAGACATCCTCTGGCAGACTGGGAGCCCTCAGGGATGTCCACCTGCCAAAGGGGAGCAGGCCTAAGCTGCAGTCGGACATCCTTAGCACTGTTAAGGAGGCAGGAGAGGCTCCCACCACCACTGCTGTACTGGTATCCGTCAGCCTGGCTTGTGGCAAAGCAGAACTCCCCCTATGGGAATGCAATGACCACCAGGGGCAGCTCCTGCATTGAACATCTGCCCCCTGGTGGTCAGTGTGTATCATAGTGACCAATCATTCCCAGTGGTTCTGCTATTGGAGTCAATTTGCATATTACCCTTTTATTATATAGGATTACATATGTGTCCTTATCCTTGTGTCAGCTGTCATGTAGAGATGACCAGAGGACCCAGGCAGTAGGGGGCAATGCAGTTCAGGCAGGAAGTTCTGGCTAAGGCAGTTGGGGTTGAGTCCCAACTTTGGCAGCTGTTAGTGGGGTGGCTTCAGGCAAGTCACTGAATACTTCTGAACGTTGTTTTCTTTTTTTATAAAACAAAGCAACCGGAATCTACCAGAATGAGCTATTTTTAAGATTTAAGATTATAATCTATACGAGAGGCCCCATGCACAAAAAATTTGTGCACTTGGAAGGGGAGGGTCCCTCACCCCAGCCTTTGCCCTATTGCAGTCTAGGACCCCTCAAGGGATGTCAACCTGCTGGCTTATGCCCACTCCCTGGGGGATCGGGCCT
>PVJC01036046.1:0-17916 GCA_004026665.1 Murina feae | reverse complement strand
TTTTCGGAACTAGAGCTTTCTGTGTTCTTTGGTGGTTGGTTCACTGGTTCAATGTGAATGAATAGCTTGGATTTTAAACTAATAAATAACCCTGGCTCATGTGGCTCCGTTGGTTGGGCATTGCCCCCTACAACAGAAAGTTGCTAGTTCGATTCCAGTCAGGGCACATGCCCGGGTTTTGGCTTGATTCTTGGTGAGAGGCTCGAGAGGGGCGGCTGATCCATGTTATGCTCTCACACCCATGTTCCTCTCTCCCTCTCTCTCTAAACAATAAAAATATTTTTTAAATAAATAGGAAATATCCTTTTTCCTGACTAGGCCCCACCTGCCTATTTCCATTCTAGAACTCTCCCACCAGCAAGAAAGTGCTCCCTAGAGCGAGAACTTCCCAGAGGACCAGCAGGTGTTCCTGGTTGGCCCCAGCTTTGGATGGGGGAGCACAGGAACCTCTGCTCCACTGTCATCCTCAGCCACACTTCCTTCTGCACCCAGCCTCTGCGGCCCACCTCCTCCTCTGAGAGCAGCGGTGACCCAGGCCGGCAGCTGCGTTTTGTGTCCACGTGGGCACCTGTGCCAAGCCCACAGCTCCCCTCCGGTGACCGAGTGTGGTGAGATCCAAGTCTTCCTGTTGATTCGGGTTTCAGAGTCCCCGCGGGCTCCGTAGACTGAACCACAGCCGAGGGTGCTCTACCCACCCTCCCCTCCTCGCCCCTTGAGGATGGGGCTCGCCGGGAGGTCTGAGGGCGCTCCAGCCTTTCCTGCTCTCGTGTTCTTTTCAAAGGCGCACGCTCCCTAATAAAATCCTGGCGTGTTTGTTCTCGGCATCGGCTTCTCAGAGCTGGATGACAGACGCTCAACCCCCTCTGCTCCCAGGCGCTGTCCGGCTGTCCCACGCCCTGCGTCCTGGACCAGAGGGCACACCTCTCCCCCTCCAGGGCTGGGCTCTCCCCTCCCGCTGTACCTCTCTGCCTCCCTGCTCCTCGCACCTGCATTATCACCCTCGACGACAAAGTCACATTGGGAGCCTGTAGTGTCCTGGCCCAGGTGGACCCGGCAGTCGAGCCTTGTTTTCCATCACCATGGAAACCCCAAGCGTCCGTGGAGAGACAGCGGGTCAGATATCCCTGGGGCGGGGCGGCTGACGGGGCGGGGCCCCTCTCCACTCCTCTCCCAGGACCTCGGGGCCGCCCCCTGCGGGCTCCTCTCCTCTCCCCAGCTCCTCTGTGGCCCAGGTGGCAACCTGACCTAGAGCTCGGGGCTCCAGGGTTAGCGGGCTCCGACCTGGTGGTGTGAAGTGAGACTGTCACCCTTTCTGAGCCCCCAATTTTCCTAGACGGTGGGGTGGGTGGGGGTGGGGGGGTTGGATGGAATGAGAGGGAGATGAGGGTTAGAATAAATAGCTGTGGCTGGATAGGTCCCCTGGAACAGGGCGTAGGGCAGGGACAGCTCTAGGGGCCTTTGGTGGAAAGGACTGTGGGGGCTGGGCTGCAGAGTTGTCACAGGCCCATTGTGACCCTCCCCTAGCGGAGCAGGGACTGGCAGAGGGAGCAGAGGGGGAGGGAAGGGAGACTGGGCATGAGGAAAGGCGCTGCGGCTCCTCCTCCTCTTCCTCTGGGCCCCTTCACTCAGACCCTTCACATCCTCCCCTGACAGGGACTTCCACTTCCTCCCATCTTTCTCCAGGGCCAGGCTCCAGGGCTCCCAAGATCCCCTCTGACAAGTCTGTGGGCAGGGTGGGGCTGGCCCACTGGGCTAATGAGAGCTGCCAGATACTAAAGCTACTTTTAGTACCAACCTGTTTATTACCTACATGACAGTGAATGGAAGAATGAATAGCCAATGGCGCTGGCTCCCCAAGCCCTTGTCACACACACATGCAGGGCCCACTATCAGGCTGGAGATGTCCCCTGCTGACAGCCGGTTCTAGATTGCAGCTGAGCAGGTCTAAATCCTGCAGCTCAGTGCCAGGGGGAAGCCTCACACCTCACCAGAAGCCCAGAGGCTGTTACAGAAAGACCAAAAAAACTAAGCGACGCTTTGAAGAGGTGGAGAAATCAGTTTTAATAACGCGCGCAGTCTCCGGGGACAAAAATCCCAAATCCAGAGTCAGCATAGCATGCGAGAACCCCGCTTTATAACTGCCCCTCAAGTTCATTGATTTGCAAATATACTCCCTCCCCCCCCACAAGGCCCTGAAGGGAGAGTTCTTTTTATCTACCCTTCCCCTAGGTTCAGGGCTTTGGTTTAATGGCCTAGCATTTCTTGCAAAACCAGCCTTCCTCCTCAAGGCCACGGCAGCCTCCAGAACACAGGGAGGTGAGTGGGAAATGGCCCCCAGCGCAGCTCCCATCCTCATGTTGCAGGAGGATCACGGGGTTCTGCCAAGAGTCCAGCTCCCTGTGATTCAAGCCTCTCTGAGGCCTGTGTGTATATGTGCAAGGGTGTCAGGGTGCCCAGCAGGCCCACCCACCCCTCGCCCTTTCATATATCCAGCAAGAGTTCTGGGTACCTTCGGATTCACATGCTCCCATCACATGCTCTGAGTAATGGCACTGATAAGGGCTTACACCAAATCCAGCTGGTCTTGGGGGCACTGAGCAAGAGAGAAGATGCTATGGTTCCGATTATTGTGATCATCTTCCACCCGACAGCACTCAGCGAGCAGGCGGCCCAGCTGGCCTTTGAACTCCACATCTGAAGAGCATTAGCTGACACAGTCCTGGTTCTTTGGACTTCTTGCCCCTGCTCTCTGCCAAGCTCACACTCCCCTGGGCCTCCCTGCTCAGGGGGAGGAGGAGGAGAGGCCGAGGCCTGAGAGCTTACAGTGGACCCAGCCTAAATAGCAGGGGCTGTGTGCAGATTCCAGATTCCCTTCTGAGACCAGGCCCTTTCTTGGCAGAAATGAGGGCACAGACCAGGTGGCAGCAGAGAGCACCCTGCTGGGCAGAAGTTTCCAGGGGAAGGGGCAGAATCTCCCAAGAGTCTCCAAGGTCTGACCTGGTCCAGGTGGGAGGTGGTGTGGGCACCCACAGCCTCCCTCATGGCTGGACCCTGAACCTGAGGCCACAGAGGGGCCTGGTCCATTTCTGGGAGGAGGGAGCCAGCCATGCCTCCATCTCCTTTAGCTCCATCAGCTTCCAAACCAATCAGCACCTGTTAACTGATGAGAGAGTGAAAGGCTTGAGGGCTTTCATGGCCCCTACCGACTCTGTTGGTTCTCTGGGCCTTTGTGTGCATTTCTCATTTTCTGTTCAAAATGAGAGGCTAACATCTGTCCAGATGTAGGTAATAGGAGATGCAGGTGTCAGGAACAGCCCCGTGTTTCCTCCCCTCCCTGGGCAGCACTACGGGCTCAGGCAGAGTCACATGGGTCCAGGTTGCTCTGTGGAAGTCTGACCACCTGATGGCTGCAGCCCAGCCCAGCACCGGCTGCAGCAGAATCAGCAAGGAGAGCTCGCTCAGCTCTGGAGACTACCTGCTGATGCTTATGTTTGCAATTCCTTCACTCTTTTCTTAGAATCTGGCTTTTCAAACGTACAAGGCTTTTCTAAATAATAAAACCCTAATATGCAAATCAACCGAATAGCAGAATGACTGGTCACTATGATGCGCACTGACCACCAGGGAGCAGACAATGCAGGAGCTGCCCCCCTGGTGGTCAGTGCACTCCTACAGGGAAAGCTCTGCTCAGCCAGAAGCCAGGCTCATGGCTGGTGAGCACAGTGGTGGTGGTGGGAACCTCTCCTTCTTCTGAGGCAGCACTAAGGACCCCTCAGGAGATGTCTGACTCCCAGCAGGCAGACAACCCTCGAGGGGTCCCAGACTGTGAGAGGGCAAAGGGTGGGCTGAGGACCCCCCCACCCCCACCCACCCAGTGCACAAATGTCATGAACCGGGCCTCTAGTAAACAATAATATCACACTCAAAGGGTTAATAGAAGTTTTGCTTCCATGACTGTGATCCCCTAGGAGACAATAAAGTAAGTGACCCCATTCTGTTATCTACATGGCAAGGTCCAGTGCTGGTGGGAGGCTGTGCATGCTACGGCAGCCTGGATGGCAGATGTCAGGTATTTATATGGAAAAATTGCCCAGCAAAGAAGTGGCTGACCGCCTGCAGTATGGGGAGCCCAAGTGAGAGTCAGAACTTACCTGTCCACTGAAGACCCTCGGGGGAGTGGGCTGTGCAGAGGAGCCTCGCCACCCCTTTGAGTGAGTGGAGCCTGGTGACCAGATCCTTCATTCCTGTCACATTTCCTGAGCCGCTCAGCCCCAGGCCCAGTGATGTGTGTGTGGCTCTCTGTGTGGCCCTGGCCCTGCAGCAGGTGGGGATAGGCCTCTGACCCTGTCCTTGCTGAGCTGAGACGTGTTAAGGAAGACACTGGTCCCTGTGCTCGAGCATGGCTGCTATCAGCCACTGCAATGGGCATCACGCTCCCTCTGGGCTGCAGGGAGGAGAGTGTGGTTGTATCTGAATGTGGCATCTCAGTGCAGCTTTGTCTGTGATTGTCCTTCTCTGTTGTGGAAACTTTCCAAACCTCCCCTCTGCCTGATGACTCCTCTGATGAGCACAGGAGACTATTTTCATGGGCCCCATAAGGTTGTGGCCCTGAGCACTGCCCCCATCTGCCCAGTGGCTGAGGAGTCCTTGGCCATCCTGACTGTGGCTGTGGTCCCTTTCCTCTCCACTCTGCCAAAGACACTTCCAATGGGATCTCCCTGACAGAGGGCAGAGTTCCATGTCTCCACGTCCCAGGATGGCTCCTGGCCACCACTGATGGGCATGTGTGCCCTGCTGGTGGGATCCCTGTGCTACTCAATTCCTCCCACCCTCTGACTGTGCCCGGTGGTCCCAGAGGCCAGGCAGTGCTCTCAGCCGATTATACTAATCACTCCCGATCCTGACTTATTCCCGTTGGGAGATGCTGTCACCAACACAACAGGGTCCCGTGGAGGGACTGGTCCTGGCATTAAATGCAGGGAAACAGAGGCACAAGCAGGCATGTCCCCTGCAGAGGGTGGCTCTGTCGTCACCTCAGAACTGGGCTTCAGCCCATGGGAATGAAGGCCCCTGTGGCACAGCCTCCAAGGAGAGGCTCTGAAGGTCAGCAGGTGAGGGCACTTGAGTCCTAAAGAGCTCAGCACCTGGGCCCCTCCCTACTAGGCCACAGCTCCCATGGCCCCTCCATCTGTGCCTGGGAATGAGGTCAAACCCGAATCCAGGTTCAGACCATGATCTCCAACATGGGCCCTGCTGGGTGCTCTTCTCACTGCCCAGGGGACAGGCAGCCGCTCTCCACCCAAAGCTCAGACCCCAGGACCCTCTCCTGGTCCCTGGGCCCAGAGCTGCTGCTCCTCCTCCCAGGTCAGCAGTGGGCTCTGAAGGAGGCCTGCCCTCAGCTCCCAAGAGGCATCAGCCCCCGGAAGACACCTGACTCAGGAGGCAGAGGGTGACTCACCATCTTCACAAGCTCCTCTGCCCACTCAGGAGCCACCAGGTATCTGTACTTCTCCAGGGCCCAGCGCAGGCTCACACTTGTCCCTGTGTGGCCTGGCCTGCTGACCATTGGCAGCCTACCTGACTGGGAACATTCCAGCAACTACCCTCCTGACTGACTGACCGGGATCCACAAATGGTCCTGACTCCCTGAGACATTGGACCAGCTGATGGAGGCTTTGTCGGTTTAACCGATTCTGTCTCCAAGGAACCAACTGCTGATGATCCTGATTGGCTGGGAAGCATGGCCCCCCTGACCAACTGGTGACCAACTACCCAATCACCATGTGCCTGAGAGACAGACAGGACCTGGCAGCCAAAAGGACCTGACAGGAGAGAGGGGAGGCTGGATGGGGAATGCCTGGGGGCAATGTGCACAGGCTCAGCCACTGTCTGTACATTGCTGGGCCCGAGAATACATTCACCCTTGTAGAGAGGACGCACAGTAGCTATGTAGCAAGAAGTCAGGAGCCACCTCTTCAAAATGACCCTTTAAGGAAGTCAGGAAGGTGTCAGAATAAAGCTAGACCAATCTCATTTTGCTACTAGTCCCAGAAGCCCAAGGTGCATTAGAGGAATGCCACCTTAGGGAATGCCAGGGATTAGGATAAAATGTGTCCTTCACAGTTTATATTTCGAAGCCCTAACCCCCAACATGATGGTTTTGGAGTTGAGGGCCTTTGGATGAGGATTAACCCAGATGAGGTCATGAGCGGTTTGGGGGAGGGGAGGGGGGAGGCGTCACAATGGGATTGGTTCCCTTTAAGAGGAGACATCATCTTTATCTCTGTCTTCCTCACATGAGGATACAGTGAAAGGTGGTTGTCCACAAGCCAAGAAGAGCGTTTGCACCATAATCTGAGTCCTCCCTGACCTTGACCTTGACCTTGAACTTTCCAGACTCTTGAACTTTCGGAAATAGACTTCTGTTGTTTGAGCCATCTAGTCTTTGGTTGTTTTTTTTGTTTTGTTTTGTTTTTCCGGTAGGCTGAACAGACTAAACACCTTTTCTTCCTATATGTGCTGACAATTAGGGAACTGTACTTTCCTCCCACCATTGCACTCTAATTCTTACATTGAGCAGCCAATTTGTTTTGGTCAGGCATTGTGGATTTCAGTAATTAGTCCATAGAGATTTAAGCTATTTCAAATAATTTGGGAACACTTATTTTTAATAATGGCTCTCATTTGCTGAGGCCCTGGGTTAAGTGTTAGTAGGGATCGCCCCTCTAGACCTTTACGATCATCCCGTGAAGTGTTTCTGTACCCACTCAGCAGATGAGGAAGTGGAGCCGGAGAGAGGGGAGGTGATGTGATTTGCCCAGGTGAACCCGGCTGGAGAGATCTGGAGCCAAGAGGAGGTTCAGGACGGCTGGAAACTGGAGGCCAGAGGCTAAGGACTGTGACTTGTTCCCTGAGCTAGTGAGTCCGTTGAAGGAGAGATGAGCGGCAGTCTTTCCCAAATGCCACTGCTTTGGCCTCCTCCCACTGGGAGAGGCGCAAGGACTGGCCAACTCCCTCCCGGAAAGTGAACAACTAGGCTGATCCCGATTTGGAGAGCCACCCGGCAGTGGTGACTGAAGAGGGAGGAAGGAGAGCAAGGCCTCAAGAGAAGAAGGGAAGACAGGGTGGAGTTGGCCACGCCCCTTCTCAGGTCAGAAATCCTGTTTCTCCTTGAGACCTCAGAAGGCTTCCCCAGGAAGACCTCCTGGATCTCTGTGGCCGACACTCCCTTTCCTCCTCTGCATCCCCCCAGCCCTTGGCTCACTTCCATCCAGTCTTGGCCAGTCTGGCCCTGGGTCTGGTCAGCTTGCCTGCCTGTCTCACCCGTTCCTTAAGGGTCCAAACAAGGCCTCCTTCTGGGTTCCCACAGCTCCAGTCACGGTGCCAGAAAAAATACTGACGGGCGTCAGTTATCCCGGGGATGCGGCAAGAGGTGAATGTGTCCTTACATAGTGGACATCGGGGCACGTTAATGAGGGAGGAGGAGCAAGTTCCCAGAGGAGCAGCAAAAAGAACGCTCTGCCATTTCAGATGGTGGATTAGAAGGGTTGCTACGCATTCAGTCACCAGAGGGCGCTCCGGGCAAAAGCATCCTCAGGAGGCTCTTCGCCCCTTTCACTTCATCTTCCCTCTAATTCCGCTATCAGTGCTGTTTGACGGGCACGTGAGTCCCAAAAAGCCGGCCAGTCAGGGCATGGGCGTCTACAGTTTGCTGGCACTTCCCCGGGAGCAAGCAGAGGCAAGAAAGTCACCAAATCGACGCCCGTTGTTTGCTGAGTGAAGAGTGAGACTTGAAAAAGACAATGCCCTTGATTGCAAAGGCGTCAGGCGCCCTGAGCTGGTCCCCGCTTTACCAGCTTCTGGCCTGGACGGGTGACATTAGGAAAATCATTCTCTGCTCTAGCACTGGTTTCTGTGAAATGGCTGGGCTCAAGTTCCAGCCTGTTCTGGGATGTCATCATCTCTTCTAACCTTCCTTGTTAATGGCCATGCGAGTCAGTCCACTTGGAAGCTTAGTCCCCTGCCTTCTGCCTCAATGAGGGAACCGCGGTCGTGGGAAGCAGCACCTCCTGCAGGAGGAACCGCCAAGGTTCTGGCCATTCCCGAGTCTTCCTGAGACACCCACTAGCAACCAGGAGAGAGAGATTCCAAAAAGCAAAGGCGGCCTGCAGTCCTTCAGAAGGCAGCCTAAATGGGTCTCTGCAGAAGGAAACTATGCATGCCAGTCCTTCTAAACCACAAGGATGACGGCATAGGATTCAGGCAGGACTCACTCATGTGTGTATAAGGGCAGGGCAACGTACAACAGAATTCAGCCCATTGGCGAGGGGTGGGGAGGGTGGAGGCAGCCTTGGGTGGGAGACAAGGAAGGGGGTGGGATAAGAGAATGAGCTGTTTGTGTCACCTTTTATTTCATAAGAGAGACAGATGGATGAGGCACCTGTGGCAAAATATCAGCTCTGATAAATCTAATTGGTTCGTAAATTGATGTTATTCTCCTCTCTGTTGGACTCATTTCTTTAAATGAAAGGGAAAAATGGTTTAATCTGTAATACTATCCACAATAAAAATATATTTTAAAATAAATAAATCCAAGGAAACCACAAAAAAATGATTTAAAATAATTTCTAAAATAACAGCCCACCAGCACCTCAGAGCCTATCTTAATCTGGAGTAGTGTCCTCCTGCCTCCCCCACCCCCCCCCCACCCCCCGAATAACTTTCCGTAGATGAAGGCATGTATTCATAACATACCTTATGTCTCCCGGGCCCAGGTGGGGAGGGACCAGCCTAAGCATGGGAGGCCAGACTCCGCTCTGGATCTAACCAGCCCCACAGCACCTCAAATACTTGGGGCTTTGGCTTTCGCATTTGTAAAAAGGGGAGGACTTATCCTATGCGCTTTACTGAGTTATAACACACATTAAACAAAATATTTGTAAAAACAGCTTGAAAATAACAATCCAAGTAAGTGATGATTATTTACTTGCCAGGTTCTGAGTCTAAAAGTCTCACATGCTGGTAACTTTAGCATCATCAACAACAAAAGAATTGCAGGGAGGATGAATAAAGCAGTATAAAGGGAAAGAAAAGTAAAGAAAAACTTACTGATGAGAGCTGAGACCTCCAAGGAAACCGCTGCCCTTCCCAAGAATTATTTTCAGAAAAATGATCCCAGTGGTCGCTGTACTTGGAATCAAGAGCAGTATTTATATATCTCACCACAGTGAGTCAACGGTGATGTTTCCTATGAAAGCCACAGGGCTTCAATGTTCAGGGTTTACATAATGAGCGCAGACACCACCAAAGAAGCACTAAGTATCGGTATAAATAAGCTGGAGAAAACCACTGAGCCGCCCACTGCAGCGTTTCCTACTGAGATTCCGCTCAGCAGACCCTGAGGATCGACATGGACAATTTCTTGAGAATCAGTGAACCCAGTAGGTGCAGACTTTCTGGGGAAGAAACAAGTCTGTTTCTGTTCTGAAGTCCTGGCACTGCCTAAGAAACCCAAACCTATCGATAGGTGCTCTGCAGGATTGTTAATGGTTTAACGGGGTGCACAGGCACCTTCTGATCGTTGTCGCCAGGGGCAGCAAAAAGCAAAGTGCACAGAGGGTGGCAGTTATCTGGCCCTTCCCAACACTCCTTCTTGGCCCTGTCCTCTGCTCAGTGTCCCCATTTCTCTCACCTCATGCCGTGCTCCATGCTCCTCTGCCTCTCTCAGGACATCCTCACGACCATCAGTTTACCTACACCATGCTGCTGCAGGCTTACGGGGGTGACGCTTTTTCAGAAGGATCCCTAGTTCAGAGAGGCTGCTTGGGAAGGGCAACACGGTGAGGCACAGGGGCTTTCCCAAGGCACAGCCCTGGATTTGAGCCCTAATTTCTGCATGTGGCATCATTCTCCATCATAGCCCACTGTTGACCCCCACCTCCTGGTATTCAAGCTCTGCCTGGTTCCCTTGGATACCAAATCCCTGGGTGGCCAATGGAATATGGTGGAAGTGACAGTGACAGTGTGTGAATTCCGAGGCCAGGTTACAAAGGGCTTTGCAGTTTCTGCCTTGACCTCTACATCCCCAGCTCTGATGAAGCCTACAGCCACTCTAAGGACAGACAAGTCGCTCTGTAGAGAGACCCCATGGAGAAGAACCGAGGCCTCCTGCCAATAACCAGCACCAACTTGCCAGCTGTGTAAGTGAACCATCTTGGCAGTGAGCCTCCAGCCCCCAGCTGGCATTTGATTGCAACATCTTGAGAGACCTTGAACCTGAGCCACGCAGGGGAGCTGCTGCTGAGTTCCTGACTCACTGGAACCATGAGAGACAATGAATGATTGTTGTTTTAAATCGGGGGCAACATCTTACATGACTATATTCATAAGAATTTAACCTTTCTAAGTATTGGAGGTATCTAGACTGATATTCAGTTGGGAGACACCTGTACATCTATATCAATTGTTAAAATATTTAACTTTGTAAAGAGTACCTGAACTTGAATGAATGTGATCTTGGATTGCTGGTTTCCTAAGGTCCTTCCCAAAGGCAAATAAAATCTTCAGAGAAAGGCCTTTGCCTCAAATTATTTCATCAAATATTTTACAAATACCACGTCCAGCACACAACCAAAGAGCAGAAGCACCCAGAAGACATTTTTTTTATTTTTGTTTGTTTGTTTGCTTGTTAATCTTCACCCAAGGATATTTTTTCCCGTTGATTTTTTTTTTTTTTTTTGAGAGAGAGAGTGGAAGGGAAGGAGGGGAGGGGGCAAGAGAGAGAGAACATCGATGTGAGAAAACACATCAATTGGTTGCCTCCCTTCTGCATCCAACTGGGACCAGGGATCAAACCTGCAACCCTTCAGTTTGCGGGCCAACACTCTAACCCCTGAGCCAAACCATCCAGGGCGAGAAGATATTCTTCATTCATGGCCTATGTGTTGGGAAAATTAAGCATATGGTAGTAATGGATTCAGTGTGTGATGGGGAGAGAGAAGCCACAGGTGGGAATGGATCTAATCAAAGAGGAATGAGGCTTTCATTGCTTCCCACAGTGAGGACGAGCTCTGGGAATGGCGGAGAACAAACCCCTCTCCTTGCTGTTTTTTAGAGGGTGTCTGAACTTTCAATGGGGTATCCAGGGAACTTATATTCTCAGACACCTCAAAAACACTGTCTCCGAGCTCAGCTGGAGAATGGAAAAGGTGGCCTAAACCATGGACCCATGAAAGAACCAAGTGTTTAGAAGACCACAGCATCCTTACCTGAATATTCTAGACTCATGAGATCCAGAGCCTCCTAGAGAACATGAGTGAAGAAAAAATTCTTCTCCATTCAGGAGGGTGAAGACTTGGAAAAGCTAGATCAGATTTAGAAAAAAAGTAATGGTGATTTTGTGCATCAAGTAATGTAAAATAAAGTTAAAACCCACTATAGGATATTAGCAAGATCTTGACAAGTCCCTCCTTTTACAGATGAGGAAATTAAGAACCAGGGACTAATAAGTGAGCCCTGGTCTGCTGCCCCACACTGTGTGTGGTCTTCCCTTACATCCCTCTGCTCTGGTGGAAGTTGTCAGATGCCATTTCTACCTTACTCTCGGGACATTGGTGCCCTAAAGTTGCAGGCCAGCTGGCATTGCTCTCCCAACAAGCTAATATGGGCCCACCCAAATGGAAAACCTCAATATGACATCATTTCTAGAATCCCCTTATGTTCTTTCTCAACCAAAATTCCACCATCCACTGCTTTTTCTAGGCAGACACCCACAAAAGGTCTTTCTTCTGACCCAGCCAATTCACCATGGCACATTGTTTTGAGTATTTTGAGTAGTACCATCTAGAATACCTTATCTTATTTCTCTGTGCCTTTGAAGTTGGTCCAGATAACTTTGAGGGTTCCTTCTCCTTAATCTTACAAAGAAAACCTTTTGATTTCTCATCATTTCTGGGTGCCTCCTCTGCCTTACCTCTGCTGCCACATTCACAGTGACTGTCATTGCCGCCTTCTCTGACCTCCATGGCACTGCAACCTCCATCATGGTCTGGAGAGAGCTAGCTTTCTTCCTTTCTTTCCTTTCTTTCTTTTTTAATTATTATTTTTTAGAAGCAATTTTTAAAATTTTCAATTGCAGTTTACCTTTTTTTAAAAATATATTTTATTGATTTTTTACAGAGAGGAAGGGAGAGGGATAGAGAGTTAGAAACATTGATGAGAGAGAAACATCGATCAGCTACATCCTGCACACTCCCCTACTGGGGATGTGCCTGCAATCAAGGTACATGCCCTTGACTGGAATCGAACCTGGGGCCCTTGAGTCCGCAGGCCGACGTTCTATCCACTGAGCCAAACCGGTCAGGGCTGCAGTTTATCTTTTTTTATGCCATATATATATATATATATATATATATATATATATATATATTTGTTTTAATTGATTTCAAAGAGGAAGAAAGAGGGAAAGATAGAAACATCAATGATGAGAATCATTGATTGGCTGCCTCCTGCACGCCCCCTCCTGGGGATCAAGCTGGAAACCTATGCATATGCCCTCGACTGGAATCAAACCTGGGACCCTTCAGTCCAGAGGCCAACACTCTATCCACTGAGCCAAACCAGCTAGGGCGGCAGTTTACTTTCAATGTTATTATGTATTAGTTTCAAGTGTACAATATAGTAGTTAGTCAAATATATACTTTACAAAGTGTACTGCCAATATTTCCAGTAACTACCTGGCATCATACACAGTTATTACAAGACTAGAGGCCCCAGTGCATGAAATTTGTGAACTGGGGGTGGGGGGTGTCCCTCAGCCCAGCCTGCACTCTCCAATCTGGGATCCCTTTCACAATCTGGGACTGCTGGCTCCCAAACCACTCACCTGCCTGTGTGCCTGATTGCCCCTAACTGCTTCTGCCTGCCAGCCTGATCACCCTCTAACCACTCCCCTGCCAGACTGATTGATGCCTAACTGCTCTCCTGCCTACCCGGTCGCCCCTAAGTGACCTCCCCTGCAGGCCTGGTCACCCCTAACTGCCCTCCCTTCCCTGAAGGCCTGGTTGCCCCCAACTGCCCTCCCCTGCCAGCCTGGCCTCTCCCAACTGCCCTCCCTGCTAGCCTGATTGCTCACAACTGCCCTCCCCTGCTGGCCATCTTATGATGGCCATCTTTTGACTTCATGGGGGAAGCCATCTTGTGCGAGGGTATGATGGTCAATTTGCATATTACCTCTTTATTATATAGGATTATTGACTATATGCCCTAGGTTGTAGTTTATATCCCTGTGACCATTTTGTAACTACCAATCTGTACTTCTCAATCTCTTCACCTCTTTTTTTTTTTCCCCTTCATCTCTTTCATACATTCTCCCAACCTCTCCTCCCCTCTGGCAATCATCAGTCTGTTCTCTGTATCTATGAGCCTGTTTCTATTTTGTTTGTTTATGCTGTTCTTTAGATTCCACACATAAGTGAATTCATGGTATTTATGGAGAGACATCGCTTTCAATCCCAACTTGACCACCAAGCAGCTATGAAAACCTGAGCACATTCCCTAACTCCCCTGAACCTCAGTCTCTTCCTCTTTCCCTGCATCATGGAGTTGCTGTGGGAAGAGTGCTCATGACTACTGAGGGCCAATCCAGTCCCCAGCACAGAGTTCCTCAGAAAACAGAAGTTCAGCAGCCTGGCACCCTGTCTTATGATCACTAATTCCCTGTCTTCTCTATCTGTGTCTTCACCCCAGTCAGAGCCTCATGGCTCATAGTCACTCCATAAATTCATTACTCAAACATTACTGAGATAGACAAACAGGTGCTGTGGATACAGAGTGGCTCACACAAGATCTAGACTTTTAAGGAAGTTACATCCTAATGAGTGAGATAAAAACACAGGCAACAAACACTGAGTTCTTAGTGCTGAGCTGTGATGTTTAGCTTTCCTTGACCTTATAGTATGACCACTGCTGCTTTAGCATATGTCCAAGTAATTGGCCTAGATGGACAAAGTCATTAAGCATGAGAGCACACCACTTCAGCGATATTTTCTCCCCTCCAGGGTCTTTGAGAGATTAGAGAGAAATCAGAGCAGCAGTAAAATAATAGCAACTAGACGGCTGCAATTAAATGTGATTTCCCACAACTTAAGTATCACGTTCAGATAGTGTCAAATTAGAGTGTTTCAGAAGATTGCTGAAAAAAAGACTTTCCTTATAAGTGAAATGCTGGCACAGGAGGCTGCCAAGGAGGAACTGCAGGTGCTGTTTTATGTGCTTGGCACATCAGGGTCTAACTCACCATAGTGGTTTTGAATTCCACATTGTCTGCAAAATTGCCACTTCATAAAAACTGTCTCCAAAATTCCTCCTTAATCGATGCAGGTAGCTGTCAGTCGTATCTGTCCTGCCTAATTTGCATTTTAGAAATGAAGGATTTATTTTCAAGAAAACATTTCTTTAACCTCAAATTCCCTGTGTTTTCAGGAAAAAATGCTGCTTAATCAAGGAAACCAATGGGATGATGTTTTGAAATTGATATGTTTAAGGTATCTTTATACACACACGCACACACACATTAGGGGCCCGGTCACAAAAATGTGTACACTTGGGAGGTGTCTCAACCAGGCCTGTGCCTTCTTGCAGTCTGAGACCCCTTGGGGGATGTCTACCTGCTGGCATGCCTGGCCAGCCTGGGTGAGGGGCTGATGGCTGTTTGCAGGCTGGCCAAGCCCTCCAGTGTGGACCCTCACCCCATTGGGATGTGGCCAGCGTGGGTGAGGGGCTGAGGGCCATTTTCAGACTGCCCACAGTCCCTTCAGGATTTGGGTCCCTACTGAGGTCCTGGGCAGCCTGGGTGCGGGGCTGAGGGCCGTTTTCAGGCTTTCAGGCTTCCCACAGCTCCCATTGACCCAATGTCCCAGCAAGGCTGGCTGGAAGCAGGTTTCTGGGGTTTATTTATCTTCTATAATTGATACACTGTTGCTTTAAGCCGAGGCCTAGGCAGGTAACGAAGCCTCCTGTTGACTTCAGCTCCATGGCTTCTATAATTGAAAGAATGTTGCCTTAGTAGAGGCCCAACCAGCCTAGGCAGGCAGTTTCCTCCATCACTGGTGCAACAGAAGCCTCCTGTTTGGTTCAGCTCTGTGGCTTCTATAATTGCAACTGTGTTGCCATGAGCAGAGAGAGGCCCAGCTTGGTCTAGGCAGACAGTTTCCTCCTGGTGCAATGGAAGCCTGCTGTTTACTCTAGCTCCATGACTGCCGGCCTCCATCTTGCCTGGGTTAATTTGCATATAGCTGCTCTGATTGGCTGGTGGGCGTGGCTTAGGTGTCCTGGAGAAATGGTCAATTTCAATATTACTCTTTTATTAGATTAGATATTTGTATTGCCCAGCTGGTGTTGCTCAGTGGTTGAGCATTGACTATGAACCAGGAGGTCATGGTTTGATTCCCAGTCAGGGCACACACCTGGGTTGCAGGCTTGATCCCCAGTAGGGGGTGTGCAGCCAATCAATGATTCTCTCTCATCATTGATGTTTCTATCTCTCTTGCCCTTTCCCTTCCTCTCTGAAATAAATAAAAAATATATATATTAAAAACTCATAAAACTAGCAAAAAAACCACCTCCCATGTCTGCAAAAATTCTCTCCATACTAGAATTTGACATACTGTTGGAACAAGTTAATTGGACTTAAAATATCAGATTCTTGCTTGAAAAACTATTCCTACTTATCAAAAGATGTTCTTCAATGGAAGTGAACATGATGTCCAAGGCACTGACTTCTCATAAGAAGAATTTGGAAAAAAATGCTTTTTTCCCCCATAAGGACATGGACTTCTTACCATTCAGATGAAGATGTGATAACATTCCAAAGAAGGTGCTACCATCTTTGACCAAAAAGACTCAGTCTCTCAATGGTCTTTTCCAGTGCGAATGTGACTTTAAGATTTAGAGGATCTCATCAACAATTTAGCTTAAGGAGTTTAAGAACTTAATTAAAAAGAAATTTAATGTACCTTTTTCAAGGTAAGACCAGCAACAATTTCTATGCTTACTACAGCATGGCAAGAGCTGCAGAAGGTGAAAGCACCCAATAAATTGCCCCTAAATTCTACGATTATGGAAGACACACAAGCCCTCCTCCTGCGGCTTCCTGGTGTGATCAGGGAGGAATCTCTAGGCTCCAGCTCTGGTCTCTGTGTGTTGATTCCTCAGAGTTGCGCACAGGAGGGGGTTTTACATGGTTGGTGCTGGATTTTCTTGGGTCCAACATCACCACGTCGTCATATCTGGTCATTACCTTCTACTCTCCCCTCTTTGAGTCCTGCCTTGGCCGTTGCTCTTTTCCACTTTGTCTAGAGGGAGAATGCTTATTTAGATTCCTCTTGGCAGACAGTTGACAGCTATGCTGAACATGAGGTGTATGGAATGGGTCCTGGTCGGCAGTGGATCACTAAGCCACTAGTACCGAAGTTAGGTGCATCCATGGAGGATGAGGACACCAAGACATCTTCCACACCAGGAGTGCCAAGTGCTGTGCTCACACTTTTCTAGATAGTTCCACTGGGGTTGTGCAGTAAGGATGGGAGGTCTGATAGAAGCAGGAGTGCGAAGGGGTACCTGGCAAGGCTCAGAGGGAGGACTGTGTCTGAAGCCTCTGCACCCAACATTTCAATTCATAACATGACAACCCAGGTGAAAGCAGTAATTCTCTTAGCACAGGGTCTATTTTTGTCCCATGCCAGTGTTTCACTGTACATATCCTCAGCAGGATGAGTGGCAAGAGAAGAGAGGGAGAGTCCCATGGAAGCTCATTCTAAGCCTTTGTTCTTTTTACCTTCAGCAAGACGTGTCATCTCCTCATCCCAGCAAGTGGGACTAACAGCTCTGTCTTCCCTTGCTCATGAGACTGGGGAAAGGATCAGAGGCTGGTCTGGCCTCTTCCCCACACAGCTCTCAGGGACACTTCCTCAAGTTGCCCAATTTGCTTTACCTTCGTCCGATGGTTTTAACTACAATTGTGGGAAAGGGAAGGACTTTGATAGTCTGCAAGTGTTGGGAGGTTGGGGATTCTGTAAAGGCATCTTGGAAAACCAAGGAAGGAGGCCCAGCCTAATTCCTATCCTGTGTTTCATTGGCCTCCAGCAAAGCCTTTCTTTGTATTAGAGGGGCCCACTATAGATAAATATGAGCTGCCTTGTTGGCATGGATTGGGCAAACTGCCCAGCAGATGGTTCAACTCTGTGTACCAGCCAAGGGCCAATGTGGCAGACAATAGCTTCTATTGGTGTCTCAGGTCACAGTCACAGATATAAGATAATTGTGGGATGGTAGGAATTCATGGTACAGTTCCACCCAAAGAAACTCTACTGTACCTCAAAGCCTTGGCTGCCCAAGTTGAGTGGTGAGAGGGTCAAGGGCTCTGGGCAGAAGGGCAGGTACATTCGTGCACGGCTCAGAGAATGGGAACAAAGTCTGGACCTTCTATTCGAGCTAAGAGCTTGGTCCTTTGGCCTACGGGCAGTGTCAGGGGCCAGCTCAGGGAGTGGGACAGTGGCTTTGCACGGAGTTCTTTTTTTCTTCACATCCCTGAAATAATATGAAAAAAGTGATTAAATGTGGGCTTTGGGAGGGTGGGATCCAAATCCTGGCTCTGGAGCTTGGCTTGTTTACTTAAGTTCCCTGAGCCACCAATTCCCATCTGTAAAATGGGCATGATGTCTATTGAAGCCCCTTACACGTCCAGCGTAGTTCAGGGTTCCTATTCAGGGTTCGAGTTCTGAAGGAGGCCGCACACAAAATGAAGAGAGAGAGACTGGAAGAGAATCAATTTGGAAACTGGGGGACCAGGCGTGGCATCTTTCCTCTACCAGGGTAGATTGCCCACTGATGCCTGAGTCTCACCAGCCTTTTATTGAG
>PVJC01036045.1:0-18149 GCA_004026665.1 Murina feae | reverse complement strand
ATCAGCGGGTGGCTGGTGATGTGTGTGGGGTGGGTGGGATGAGATGTGTGGGTCGCAGGTGGCAGGTTGTGCGGGTACAGGCTGGGCTGAGGGACCCCCGAGTGCACAAATTTTTGTGCACCGGGCCCCTAGTATCAATATAAGAGAAACACATCAGTTGGTTGCCTCCTGCATGCACCCTGACCAGGGCCTGGGCCGGGGATTGAACTTGCAACTGAGGTACATGCCCTTGACTGAAATAGAACCCAGGACCCTTTCGTCTATAGGCCAACGCTCTATCTACTGAGCCATACCTGCTAGGGCTATACATTTTTAGATGTAAAACAATAGACATACATATTTTTAAATTCTCCTAAAAGACTACTAAGTACAGAAAAGAATAAGATGATAAATATAAGTACTTTCTAAATATTTTAATCAATCAATATAAAGATGGTGTAGTCAAATCACAGGTTGAACCCTGGACATACCAATCATGTAATAGTTTTAGTTTTATAGATTCACATTATTAAATTGAGCTCTCATTAAAATACCTACGTTTAAAGTATGTATCAGGGTTAATCAAGCACAAATAGTCATTACATGATGTGAAATTCATTATACCTTATTTTAAAAGCTTACTTCATGTCCAAAACCAAAAAGAATTCATTTTGCAAACTTGTGGAGAGTTGAAAAGATGAAAGAACTCTTAATTCAAACAGAGCTCACCATCTCTGAAATGGAACCCCCAAAATGCCAGCTCCCTGAAAGAAGAATTTTCAGTGACATAATATATATTTTGAAGTGCTATTTATTCTACATGTTTTAAGAATGAGCATTATAAAGAAAGTCTTAAGAATGAGGGAAGTATATTGACATTAGGACAACTATTTATACCTACACTTTTGAGAATGCAAACTTTCTCATATAAAGAAAAGTAGGATTTCCAGAAATGGACTATTAGATGAGTTATAACCAGGTTCACATCCTCAGAAATAGTTCCAAGCTATGTCCACAATACAAAATTATAGCCACCTCCTGGGTAAACTTCAAAATCACCGAGGTAATATGTGTTCAACTAAAGACCTCATCTGGACATACACAGGAGATAGTTTATTAAATCTCTGTGTGCTGTACCCAGTTTCTATAAGCACACCCAAGCTGTAAGATCTTTACCCTAAGGAATGGCAAATAATGTGGCATCCTTGATTGCAATGTCATTTCTGAGTCAATACATGAATCTATAGTAGCTGGGGAAAAGGTGAGAAACAGAGGAAGCAGGCAATCTTTAGCTTTTAGGAAACCATCTTGTATCTCACTGCAGGGATAGGACAGAGAAAGAAGGAAGGACAAAGGGAATGTGAATAGACTGCATCTGAGTTCTTCTCTTGGATTAAGAAACAGGGCACATGCCTTTGTTGACATTTCTGCAGTGACTTCTCTGCATAGTGAGCCCTGGACATCCGCACGGCTGTCAGTACTGCTGCACTGGGAAAGTGTAACTTCAAGGGTAGAAAAACACTCACACCTCAGCAGTAGCCTTTGCTCTTCTGTTTTCTTTTATATATTTTACTCCCTTCATTCTCCACATATTCCTCCTCTCTATTTTTTCTCACCATGAGTTTAAATGCTCACACAAACACTACATACAGTTTTTCATTCATGAAACTAAACACAAGCAAGCTTATAGGAACATGCCTTCTATCCCAACTCTCATGCTACCATCTATAGTCACATTCATTCATGCCTTGGGTTTTTTCTTGGAGGAGAAAACTTGTTGCCTCTGTTTTCAAGGATGATTAAGGAGTTAGGCAAGCAGACAAAAGATAGAATATCCCAAGCTGAGCAGGAAATGTACAAAATCAGGAGCATAAAAGGAATTGCGGGAGAAAAACCAAGATGGCAGCAAAGGTAAACACCTGAAATTGCTGCCTCGCACAACCACTTCAAAACTACAATGAAAAGAAAAAAGGAATACCACCCAGAACCACAGGATGGCTGGCTGAGTGGAAATTCTACAACTAGAAATAAAGGGAGAAGCACACCTAGACTTAGAGGAGGTGCGGAAGTAAAGTGCAGAGGTACAGAGGCCAGCGCAGAAAAGGCTGGCAACTGAGGACAAGGTTGTCTTTTTCAATCTGGAGGGAGTCACAAGCTCGCAATGGCTCTGAACTCCATTTCCGGGCGAGTTTCTTGGGATCCAGACTCATATGGAGAGGAGCTGGACTCTCTGGCAGCGGGAGGAACTCCAGAGCAGCTTTCTCTCAGCGGTGCTTACAGCAATTACTGCGAGGGACACTGAGACCCAGGGCCTCTTAGGGCTGGGCTGAAGATCAGCCATAGCTGTTTGCTCCGCCCTGTTGATTCCCTGAGACCCCACCCCACCCAAACTACTCACAGTGGCTTTTGCATATAAAAAGCTAGGTAGCCTCAGGCAGAGCCTAAATTAGTACCTCCTTAGAGATCTAAGAGCCAGTGTACTCAGTGGTCAGAGTGGCACCATCCAGATTACAACTCCTCAGAACCACAAGGGACACACTCAGGGGGCAGACTCAGTGAGCACCAAAGTCCCACTGAAGCAAGTCTTGCCCCATAAGGGTGTTTCCAGCACAGAAGTTCTCCCACCGTAGACACAGCTGAATCTCACAGCCAATTGGCCTGGAGGTCAATTCCTCCCGGTGATACCAACAACAATCAAGGCTTAGCTACAACAAGACTGCACAAAGCCCACAAAGGAGTGCACCAAGAGTCTCCAACTCAGGTAATTGGGGAGGCTGAGCCACTGGGCCCTATAGGACACCTAGCACAGAAAGCCACTCTATCAACACAGGGAAGCAGCCAAAATGTGGAGACAAAGAAATGAAAGAATATAAAAACTTAATAAAAGGGTACCTGTTCGGCCCCCCTCCTTGGGGCCCATGGCGTGGGAATGTGACCTTTCTAACTGTTCCAGGAGATAGCCCTGGGCCGGAACAGACAACCCAGTTCTGAGAAAAGGGCCTAGCAGAAGTTTTACTGATGTCCTTGATGTTCTACTGCTGATTCTCCCTGTTTGTTGACCAAAGTTCTTTGTGTACCCTCGCTTATCTGGAAAGCCCCTGACCCCCCTCCCTATTTTGTAGTTGTTGTCTTTATAAGCTTGTAAGACTTGCTATTCGGGGCTTGACTTCTCTCTGCTCCTGCGAGAGCTAGAGTTGAGCCCTAGCATGCTGGAATAAAATCCTCTTGCTGTTGCATCAAGTGCATCTCCTATGGGTGATTGGGGTCGCCGTCGTCTCCAGTGGCAAAGGGTCCTAGATGGGATCTTTCAGAAACAGGTCACAAGTGACAGAAATAGAGGAAAGCATACTACTGGATATAGAGTTCAAAACCACAGTTATAAGGTTTTTTAAGAATTTTCTAGAAGCTGCCAATAAATTTAGCGAGACCCTCGAGGATATGAAAAAGGACCAGCTAGAAATTAAGCATACACTGACTGAAATAAAGAATAATATACAGCCCTGACTGGTTTGGCTCAGTGGATAGAGCGTCAGCCTGCAGACTCAAGGGTCCCAGGTTAGATTCTGGTCAAGGACATGTACCTTGGTTCCAGGCACATCCCCAGTTGTGAGTGTGCAAGAGGCAGCTAATCGATGTTTCTCTCTCATTGATGTTTCTAACTCTCTATCCCTCTCTCTTCCTCTCTGTAAAAAATCAATAAAATATATATATATTTTTAAAAAGAACAAGAATATACCGAGATCCAATAGCAGACTAGAGGATCGCAAGAATCAAGTCAAAGATTTGAAATACAAAGAAGCAAAAAATACCCAACCAGTAAATAAAAAAGAAAAAAGAATCCAAACATATGAAGATAGTGTAAAGAGCCTCTGGGGCAACTTCAAGCATACCAACATCCAAATTATAGGGGTGCCAGAAGAAGAGAGAGAGCAAGATATTGAAAATCTATCTGAAGAAATAATGACAGAAAACTTCCCCTACCTGGTGAAAGATATGGACTTGCAAGTCCCGGAAGCACAGAGAATCCCAAACAAAAGAAATCCAAGGAGTTCCACACCAAGACACATAATTGAAATACCAAGGGCAAAAGACAAAGAATTTTAAAAGCAGCAAGAGAAAAGCAGTTACCTACAAGGGAGCACCCATATAACTGTCAGCTGATTTCTCAACAGAAACTTTGCAGGCCAGAAGGGAGTGGCAAGAAATATTCAAAGTGATGAATAACAAGAACTTACAACCAAGATTACTTTACTCAGCAAAGCTATCATTCAAAATTGAAGGTCAGATAAAGAGCTTCACAGACAAGAAAAAGCTAAAGGAGTTCATCACCACAAAACCAGTATTATATGAAATGCTGAAAGGTGTCCTTTAAGAAGAGGAATAAGAAGAAAAAGTAAAGATAAAAATTATGAACAACAAATACATATCTATCAACAAGTGAATCTAAAAATCAAGTGAGTAAAAAATCTGATGAACAGAATAAACTGGTGAATAGAATAGAATCAGGGGCATAGAAAGGGAGGAGATGACAATTCTCAGGGGCAAAGGGGTGCTTGGGGTGCAGGAAGAGACTGGACAAAAATTGTACACCTGTGGATGAGGACAGTGGTGGAGGGGGATAAGGGCAGAGGGTGGGGTGGGAACTGGGAGGAGGGGAGCTATGGGGGGAAAAAAGAGGAACAATTGTAATAATCTGAACAATACAGATTTTTAAAAAAGAATTGCTTCAGGTAATATTGGCTGTTTAATACATTTGGAGCACTAAGTTGGAGAATCCCAAAAGATAAGGTTAAACATTCATGTAGAAATGTTTTATTGAATAAATATTTGCAGATAGTAGCAGAAACTTGTTCAACAGTTGATAGGATAATAAACTTTAGATAAAAATCAGAACAAAAATAAAATACGAACTCCTCATCAGGATAAACAAATACATCAAGGAAGAGCTTACTTAAATACCATATTTTCCAGTGTATAAGATGACTTTTTAACCCAGGAAAATCTTCTCAAAAGTCAGGGGTCGTCAATGGAGCCAGATGGAGACCGCAAGTGTCTCTGGTCGACTCCTTTTTGTGCCACATATGGTCTCCAGACTTTTTAACCCAGGAAAATCTTCTCAAAAGTTGGGGGTTGTCTTATATGCCCAGTCATCTTATACACCGGAAAATACAGGGAGGTTCTCAGACAAATTAATCATGAAGTGAAAAAGTGAAACTTTGCAATTTTGTGAGATTGTTCCTTCCAAAAATTTTATAGGATATCATCTTTTATATGTTTAACTAGGGGCCCGGTGCACAAAAATTTTGCACTCGGTGGTGGGGGGGGGGTCCCTCAGCCCGGCCTGTGCCCTCTTGAAGTCTGGGACCCTTCTGGAGATGTCCAACTGCTGGTGTACCTGGCCAGCCTGGGTGAGGGGCCAATGTCTGTTTGCAGGCTGGCCAAGCTCCCCAGTGGGGACCCTCACCCAATGGGGGTGTGGAAAGCTTGGGTGAGGGGCTGAGGGCAGTTTTCAGGCTGGCCACAGCCCCTTCAGGGTTCAGGTCCCTACTGCGGTGCCTGGCCAGCCTGGGAGAGGGGCTGAGGGCCGTTTTCAGGCTGCCCACAGCTCCTATTGACCCTCAGGGCCATCCACCTGGGAAGTGATTGGGTGGCTTCCCAGGCCAGAGCCTCCGGCCAGTTGGCTGGTCCCACCCCCAGGCTTTTGCCTGGGAAGCGATCCAGTGGCTGTGGCATACACGGGGAGGCTTAAGGCCACCCGATGGCTTCCCAGGATGGAGCCTTGGGGCCGCCAGCTGGTCCCACCCCCGGGCCTCTGCCTGGGAAGCCATCGGGTGGCCGAGGCACACACGGGGAGCCCCCGAGGCCCGTGTGTGTGCCTCCCAATGTGTGCTCCGAAATGATGGATTCCAGGCCGCAGCCTCTTCCTGTCCTGCTCCTCCCGCCCATGGCTTTGGCCACTGACCTGCTTGCTCTTCCCATCCTGCACTACGGCTAGACCCTGTGTGTGGCTTCTCCCAGGCTGCGGCCTCTGCCATGTTGGCTAGGCTAATTTGCATATAGTCACTCTGATTGGCTGGTGGATGTGGCTTACCCATCCTGAAGAAACAGTTAATTTCAATATTACGCTTTTATTAGTTGAGATGCCTGATCAGTGAGGGTTCAGGAATTCTTCAACCCATACTAGACTAATTTAGTGATGAAAATAGTGTTTGTTATATTTTGTCAACAGAATAGGTTCATGAAATGCACATTTACCTTAACTTGCCTAAGTAACTAACTAAATAATGAGATATCTTAACACTTAGGCCACAGTTCAGTCCTATAGCACTATAAGCAGCACTTTTTACAAAATTCCTTTTTATATATCTCTTCCAATTTAGAACTATTTAGATAAAATTGTGGTAGGAGATGGTATTGTTTAAAACTTTTTATTTTATTTCATATTTTGTTATTTTTTCTGTATTGTTGAAAGTGTTACACATGTCCCATTTTCATCCCACTGATCCTCTCACTCTGCTCCTACCCTCAATCCCTCCCCAGGCCTTCACTGTACTATAGTGTGTCTATGGGTTATGCATATATGCATATAAGTTCTTAGTTTAATCTACTCCCACTCCCACCTCTTCCTTCTGAAATTCATCAGTCTGTTGTATGCTTCAAGGTCGCTGAATCTATTTTCTTTGTCAGTTTATTTTGTTCATTAGATTCCACATATAAGTGAGATGATGTGATACTTGTCTTTCTCCAACTGTCTTATTTTGCTTAGCATATGCAGAGGTCTTCACTAACCAGCAGCTTAGGAGTGGATATAACCTAAGAAGTGTTGTGTTTTAATATATAATACATTAAAAGTTGAAAAATGATTGCAAAGATTTTTAAAACCATAAATTTTCACATAAAATGTCAGTGATTTCATGGTTCTCTTCAAAGAGTAAAGAAGATCCAATAACTTTGCAGTAACCTTCCCACATAATAGCTGTACTTTATAATTGAGTAGAAGCTATCTCTTTTAAAGGGGATTCTTGGTAGTAAATCTTGAAACATTTTTACTTGGTTTCTTACTTCCTATGTTATTTTTTGTCTTATATCTACTCTTTTTTATATGTATACTAGAGGCCCAGTGCACAAAAATTAGTGCACTCTGGGGGGGGGGGTCCCTCAGGCTGCCCTGTGCCCTCTCGCAGTCTAGGACCACTCAAGGGATGTCTACCTACTGGCTTAGGCCTGCTCCCCTGGGGATCAGGCCAAAGCTGGCAGTCAGACATCCCTCTGGCAGCCCGGGAGCCCTCAGGGGATGTCCACTTTCCAGCGGGGAGCCCCTAAGCTGCAGTCAGACATCCTTAGCACTGCTGAGGAGGCAGGAGAGGCTCCTACTACCAGTGGTGTACTGGCAGCCATCAGCCTGGCTTGTGGCTGAGCATAGCTCCCCATGTGAGAGTGCACTGACCACCAGGGGCAGCTCCTACATTGAGCATCTGCCCACTGGTGGTCAGTGTGTCATAGTGACCAGTCATTTTCAGTTGTTCTGCTGTTAGGGTCAATTTGCATATTATCCTTTTATTATATAGGATAGAAGCCTGGTGCACAGGTGGGTGCCAGCTGGTTTGCCCTGAAGAGTGTCCCGGATCCAGGTAGGGGTCCAACTGGGGTTCCTAGCCAGCCTGTGTGAGGGGCTGAGGGCTGTTTTCACTCTGGTCACACTCCCTTCAGGGTGGGGATCTGGTGCCCGGCCAGCCTGGGTGAGGGACTGATGGCTGTTTGCATGCTGGCCACAGCCCCTTCAGGGTGGGTGTCCTCCCCTGGGGTGCCTGGCCAGCCTGTGTGAGAGGCTGATGGTTGTTTGCAGGCTGGCCATAGCCCCCAGCCACCCAAGCTCCCAGCGAGGCTGTCTGGAAGCAGGTATCTGGGGTTTATTTATCTTCTATAACTGAAACTTTGTTGCCTTGAGCGGAGGCCACAGCTGGCCAATGCAGGCAGCTTCCTCCATCGCCGGGGTAACCAAGCCTCCTATTTGCTCTAGCTCCGTGGCTTCTGGCCGCCATCTTGGTTGGGTTAATTTGCATATAGTTGCTCTGGTTGGCTGGTGGGTGTGGCTTGGGCTGTGGCAGAGTGACACAATTAGCATATTACTCTTTTATTAGATTAAATTTTAGCTACCATGACTCTCAGTATTTGAAGAGAACTTTCTCAATTAGGTTTTCTCATATGAAGCAGAATATTAAAAAATAAGGTAAATAATGACTGTCTCAATTATTCCAAAGGTGATTAATAACTAGAACCACTCAAAATGCATAAGAGAGAAGTTAATTTGTGATATAAAATGAATGCCTTAGGGATTAGTTCCCTAATGGAACTCAGTTCATAGAGTTTGGGCATAAGCATTCTTTGATTTGCTTGTTTTGTAGATACCTTTATATAAGCTGGATTTACTCAAGGTGAATAGTTGAGCAAATAAGTAAAGGAAGCATTTGTTACTTGATAAGTGTATGTAGAGCTTAGGGGAAGTCACACATGCTAAGAATGAATCAATGAGTACTTAACTGGCTAGGGCCCTAAGGGAATAAGGAAAAATAATGAGTCTAATTCACATCTGACCTGCTTCTGCCCAAAGTAATATAAATAATTGATCTCTACTCTGAACTGTCACAATTATCTTTCTTCACATTCCTCTCAAAAGCTCTATGTCAATACATATTGATAACTTAGAGAAAGTTGTAAACTGCATGTTAGTTACAATTTTGATCTACAATTAGAGTCAGGAAAATGGATTTTTAACTTCTTTCAAGAAAATTCAAGATGTATCTGTTTATTATCTCTCGTGAAACCGAAAGTATAAACTTTAACTTTTAGCTATGTGCCTGGATAACTACAAAGGACATTACAATGGAGACCTGGTGTTGGAAGTAGGGTAAATCCATTTACTTATGATATCCATAGATTGTAGATGTAGATGCAGATGCAGATGTAGATGTAGACACAACAAAGGGAAGAGCTGCATGCAGAGGAGCATTCTCAGGAGGGAATGAGTTAGTGAAACATACACCAGCAGTATTGTCGTTGAGAGACCTAGAATACAAGGGAGGCTTGGTTGCTTGTTTAGTGTACTACACACACCCATCATATTTGTAGCGAGGTGACTCGCTACACAGTGAGGGTGCTTGGACTGCTGATTGCTTTTTGCCTTTTGATGGCTAGGCTTCTTTTGGGGTATAAAAGTAAATAACCAGTAAAAAAGATGTAGCATTCTTAAGATCCAGCTTTGTAGCCTCTATTCTCTGAGGAAACATAACAAAGCAAGCTTAAATATCTCAGAACATCAACAAAGTGAGCTCCTCAGACTCCAGTCAAGAGATTGGAGGTGTGACGGGATCATAGAAGAGGCTTTATAAATCCTAGTCTAACCATCTCATTTTAAGATTGTGACAATGTAGTTTCAAGTGATTTGCTAATGTGTCATTTATTCATTCACTCATTCATTTGTTCATTCAACAAATATTTATTGTATGTCTCTTATATGCCATGCATATCAGGCCCTGGAGACAAAACAGAGAAAAGATTCAGATCACGTCTCTTACTGTCTAAAATGGAGATAAAAAACCACAAATAAAAATACTCGAGATAATTATTTTGATAACCACAGAGAAGAAAATATATGGGGACAGTGTAATCGGGAGTCATCCATATATAGGGGGGTAGAGAAAGCCTCTCTAGAAGATGACATTGGTTTAGTGCCTAAAATAAGAAGGAGTTGGCTTTACAAATGACAGTGCGAACAGAAAACAGCAAATTTAAGGTGAGAAGGCACAAAATGGCTTGGCAAAAATAGATGAAATAAATATAAAAGAGAAGAGACTATTCTGGCTAATTAAGCAAATTGGATGGCAGTGAGAGAAGGGTTTGGGGGTATTTGAAAAATAAACATTTCATATAGTTATACCAGAATCTAGAAAATTGGATTACTAAAAAGAGTTATTTCTATACAGTGTTAGTTTGAAGGAAGGGGTTTAAAGAAACATCTTTCACATTAAATATTCCACCTTCAGGTTTAGAAACAGAAAATCAGAATTTCTGATTAAAGTCTACAGAATTAGGAGTTTCACCAGGCAATGTGGTAGAGAGGGAGAAAAAACAAATGTTAAGGGTGATTTACACACCATGGTTATAATAATAAATAATGGTCAAAGTTGAGTTAAAGGAGGACTAAACATTAAAAAAAAGAGAGAGAAAAAAGGAGTGGTACATATAGAAGAGTCAATAGTTCAATAAAATAAAACATTTAATAAATGTAATTATGATAATGGAACTACTACTCGAAATATTAGCAAAAATATATGAGATGCAAGTCAGAGACTGACATTTCAAAATTTTGGGATTTCAGAAAAAGTGCAGTCATGCAAGATTCAGGGTGTGTCCATGAGAGAAAGCATGACAAAAGTAGGAAAAACATTTGTTAAAGCTGATGCAATCTAGAAGCAGAAAGAGACCAAATTTTTAAAATTTAAATTCTTTATTGTTTAAAGTATTGCATGAGTCTCCTTCCCACCATGCCCCCACATTGACCTCTCACTGCCTGCTCTGACCCCCAGCACATGCCCTCACTCCCCTACAGTCTATGTCCATTGCTTATGCTCATATGTATACACACAAGTCCTTTAATTGATCTCCACGCCCCCCACTCCTTTCTCTCATAGGTTGGACAATCTGTTTGATACTTCTATGTCTCTGGTTCTATTTTTGTTCAACAGTTTGTGTTCATTATAATCCACAAATGAGTGAGATCATGTGATAGTTATCTTTCTCTGACTGGCTTATTTCACTTAGCATAAGGCTCTTCAGTTCCATCCATGTTGTTGCAAAAGGTAAGAATTCCTTCTTTTTTTTACAGCAGCATAGTATTCCATTGTGTAGATGTACCACAGTTTTCTAATCCACTCATCTGCTAATGGGTACTTACTCTGTTTCCATATCTTAGCTATTGTAAATTGTGCTTCTATGAACATAGAGGTATATATATATATATATATATATATATATATATATATATATATATATATATATAATCTTCCTGATTGGTGTTGCTGGGTTTCTTGGTATATATTCCCAGAAGTGGAGTCACTGGGTCAAATGGGAGTTCCATTTGTAATTATTTGAGGAAACTCCATACTGTTCTCCACAGTGGCTGCACCAGTCTGCATTCCCACCAGCAGTGCATGAGTGTTCCTTTTTTTCTGCATCTTCTCCAGCACTTGTCATTTGTTGATTTGTTTTTGATAACCATTCTGACAGGTGTGAGATGGTACCTCATTGTTGTTTTTCTTTACATCTCTTGGATGATTAGTGACTTTGAGCATGTTGTCATATGTCTCGGCTTTCTGAATGTCCTTTTTCAAAAAGTGTCTACTTAGGTCCTTTGCCCATTTTTGGTTGGATTTTTTATCTTCCTTGTGTTAAGTTGTATGAATTCCCTGTAAATTTTGGAGATTAGACCCTTATTGGAGATAACATTGGCAAATATGTTCTCCCATGCAGTGGACTTTCTTGTTATTTAGTTGGTTTCTTTTGCTGTGCAGAAGCTTTTTATTTTGATGTAGTCCCATTTGTTTATTTTCTCCTTAGTTTCCATTGCCCTAGGAACTGTGTTGGTAGATACTGCTACGACATATGTCTGCTATTTTGCTGCATATGGAGTCTTCAGAGATTTTTATGGTTTCCTGACTTGTATTTAAGTCCTTTATCCATTTTGAGTTTATTTTTGTGAGTGATGTAATGGTGGTCTAATTTCATTTTTTTTGCATGTATCTGTCCAATTTTCCCAACACCATTGTTTAAAGAGACTGTCTTGATATATGCTCTTGCCTCCTTTGTCAAATATTAATTGAGCATAATAGCTTGGGTGGATTTCTGGGTTCTCTGTTCTGTTCCAGTGATCTATATGTCTGTTCTTGTGCCAGTACCAGGTAGTTTTAAGAACAAAAGCCCTGGACTGGACAGCTTCACAGGGGAGTTTTACCAAACATTCAAAGAACCAAAACCTGTCCTTCTCAGACTATTCCAAAAAATTCAAGAGGAAGGCACATTTTCATGCTCTTTCTATGAAGCCAGCAACACCTTAATATCAAAACCAGATAAAGACAATATAATGAAAGAGAATTACAGGCCAATATCCCTGATGAACATAGATGCTAAAATCCTCAACAAAATTCTAGCAAATCAGATCCAGCATTACATTAGAAAGATCATAAACCATGACCAAGTGTGATGTATCCCAGGGATGCAAAGCTGGTACAATATCCACAAATCAATAAACATGATACATCACATAAACAAATTGAGAGACAAAAAGCACACAATCATATCAATTGATGCAGAAAAGGCATTTGACAAAATCCAACACCCTTTCCTTATAAAAACTCTCAGCAAAATGAAAATAGAGGGATCATACCTCAACATAATGAAAACCTTATGTGACAAACCTATAGACAACATCATACTCAATGGGCAAAAACTAAAACCATTTCCCTTAAGAACAGGAACATGACAGTGATGCTCACTTTCACCACTCCTGACCAACATAGTACTGGAAGTGCTAGCTATAGCAATCAGATAAGAAGAAATAAAAAGCATCCAAATTTGAAATAAAGTAAAATTGCCATTATTTGCAAATGACATGATATTGTATGTAGAAAACCCTAAAGATTCCATCAAAAACTACTAGACTTAATAAATGAATTTGACAATGTAGCAGAATACAAAATTAACACCCAGAAATCTATGGCTTTATTATATACCAATAATTAACTCACAGAAAGAGAAACAAACAAACAAACAAACAACAAACAAAAAACAATTTCATTTACTATTGCAACAAAAACAATTAAGATACCTAAGAACAAAGTCAACCAAGGAAGTAAAGAACCTGTACTCAGAAACTTATAGGACATTGAAAAAAGAGATAGAGGAAGACATAAACAAATGGAAGAATATATTGTGTTCATGGATTGGTAGAATCAACACCATTAAAGTCCATATTACCCAAAGCAATCCATAGATTCAGTGCAATCCCCATTAAATTACCAATGTCGTATTTCACAGACCTAGAACAAACTCTCCAAAATTTTTTCTGGAATTAAAAAAAGACCCCGAGTAGCTGCAGTAATCTTGAGAAAGAAGAACAAAGTTGGAGGGATTATAATACCAGATATCAAGCTATATTACAGAGATCAGAATTTTTGATGGATCTTCAAAGTGAGTAGTTTAAGTCACTGAGACGATAAGTGGACAAAGTGTGCACTCAGTGCAAAGAGGTAAGCCGAGTTGAAAAGTCCTTCAGTGGTTGGGAGTGAATAGAAGATGGTAGGAAGTTTTCAGCATGAAGAGAGCAGAGGGAGCACCGATGATATCGCTGATTTCAGAGGAGCAGAAATCTCCAGAAAGAGGGCGATGTTTTCAAGTTTGTAATGAAAAGCAAAAGAGGGTATCTCTCTCATCTTCTGGCCATTTCCGTGACTTGTAAGAAAAAAATACAGTCTCAGCTTGCTAGGGCTGCCACAGAAGAGGTAGCTGTCTTTGAATACTCAAGACTAATTATTCAATTATCAGACTTATAACTTCATTCTAAGCTGTTCCAAAAGGCAAAGAAAACATCATTTTTAAAGAAATTGTAGATTGCCTACTATAACATCCTATTTTGTTTTAATATATATTTTTAATACATTCAATTGCATTTCTAATATTTTAAGAAGTATTTTTTTCTATTCTTCATTGTTACAGCTACTAAAAGGGATTTACCAAGTTTATTAGTTAGTTTGATTAGTAACAAACTCAAAATCTCAGTAGCTTACAATCTTCCTTTCTTCCTTTCTTGTGTTACTTGTCCATGACTGTCAGCCAACTACTATGGTTCTGTTCCATGTTTCTTCACATTCCATTGTCTACTAGTATGATGAAAGAACAGACCTTGCTTAGAACACGAAGAAAATACTTGGCAAAAATTCCCAATGCCTTCTCAAGCTTCTGCTCAGTTATAGTGTTACATTCACTCAAATTTCACTTGCTGGAGCTGGTCACACAGTCAAGCCCAATTACACAGGGGGACACAGCGATGACATCACTTCTCTCATTAGTGCTTCGTGTGTCTCATGACAACGGATGAAAATATGTCATAGTCTTCAAGGAAGATTTAAAAAAACGAAAAATAAGGGACAATAAAAACAATCTAATACAACAAGCACTGAAAACTTATGCTGAAGACTTCAGATGATCTCAGGAAGAATTTTTTAATTAAACTCAAATTCAGCTCGGAGACATGTGTCTGTCAAGGTTAAAACAATAATTACTGAATAATATCTATAGTAGCCAAAGGAATAAGTAACTTATGAGAAAAATAGATGTCAAGATTTGTTTTTATACTATGGAAAATAAATACAGGTAGAGACAGGAACAGAATTGCTTCTGAGTAACTGAAGCATAATACATAGTCAAACTTATCCCTTCTTCAGGAGTATCAACATCTGTTTTTTTAGGATTCTGCATAGATTTATTTTAAACTGGCATTCTTGCCTAATGATGTTATCTAGACACCACTGGGGACTAAAAAAGAATCCCCACTCTGTAAGTAAAGTTAATTAAACATCTGTGTAAATTAAACAAACAAACAAAACAAGGAGAAAGAAAATGAATACAGGTAAGATGATGTGGTAGTGTTGACTCATTAGAATGGAAAGACTGGCTAATCTGTTTATGTAAAGTCCTCCTGGAGTGCTAAGCATTATTAGTAAAATTTTCAAGCTTCAGTGTCTGACCACAAATATATTCGCCCAGATACTAGTACATTTGGTTTGGTCATTACTCTGATTGTGGTTCTAACACTGGCATAAACCACATTTAAATTATAAGATATTATCTCAACTAACCAATGGAGGAGATGTTCTTTGGGAGACAGCTCTAGATAACCTGATACTCCTCTCTTATTTAGCTCCCTTAATGCTGAAACTTTGATTATGAATATGCATTTTGGGTCTCTATTTTATCTTTTATTCTTAAAGTGTGTTCTATATTTATTGGGAGAATAAAGTGAGCTGATTCTAGAGTATTCTACTGTTTATTCTCTACTGTCAATGATGCTGACACACATGCTAGTATTTTTAATGAACCAGACCGTGTTGCATTTCTATGAGGATTACAAGTTAAAGAACACCTGAACTACGTAATAAAAAATCAGTTCTAATCTGAAGCCTTTTCCTAAGGTCACCCCATTAACTCTAATAGTTCTTAAGGCCTTACACAAACTGGGCTACTGAATTAATTCATAGACGCCTATAAAAAAGATAAAAAGAATTTTTTTTTAAGTAAAATGCTACCATATAATTCATGTGAATTTTGTTCATCTTGCTGTTTGAAGCATGCTATTCTTGACCTTGGAATATTTTATCATTTGGCCTTTAAACTTTTAGGTCAAATTTGATGCCACTGAGATTCACAGCCTTATTAAAATAAAGACGTGGTAAGCATCTCAGCTCTATTTGTTCTTTGTACTGAGACAATAATGCTCAGATCCGCTGAGCCAGGCACCACAGTGTAATAGCACCCTACGGCTCATAGCATAGCAGCCCAAAGATGATACATGCAAATTCAGACTCTAATGCTATATTAAAAGCCTCACAGTAAGTTACTGCAAAATTATGGTTCCGTGAAAATGTTTCTTTGTGTGAGACATTGCACATTCAAGCATACTGAGTTGAATGTTCAATGTGGCATTTACTTAGAAAGATGATGGAAGAGTTAAACAAATATTCATAAATAATCACACAATTGCACATTATATTCAGAAATATTTAACTGAATGTTTTTACATTTCCATGAGCTTCAGAAATGCACAGAGCTTTAAGCACATATTAAGATGCAAGATTAATAAAAAATAAAACTATTTTATATTATATGAAATATTATCTGTCTACATAACTTAATGTATTGAGGTGTCATTGCTGGCTTTTAAGTATAAGGAACAATATACAATTAATTTTATGAAAATCTTTATCAGGCCATCTCAAAGAATATTTTTTAAATGGAGAAATACCCAGTGCCATTATAGTGAATCATTCACAGATTAAAGGAACATAACGGAAAACATTTATACAATGAGTACTTTGGAAGCTTGCAATAAATGGAGATGGCTCAATTTCTATTTAGGAAGCTGATCATGTGCTATCCTTCACCCGAAAGGGATATAGTACTATTCTCTGTCTGCTCTTTTTTTTTTTTTTTGTCAGGTTAGAATGTTTGGCTGAAACAAACAAAATCTCTAATCACTAATTAAGGCACCTTCCATATTGGGCAGAAGGAACCTGTGGCACACAGGAAGTTGGTACCTTCTGCATATTTTGGAGACAGAGTAGGAAAAATAATCCTGCTGGCAAGAGGCAAGAGTGCTTCATGGAAGTGTTCAGGACACACCATATGACTCTTGTCTTGTCACCTAAAGGAATGCTCAGAGAAATTTAGAAGGAAATTCAAACTGTGGGTTGGAATGGGAGTTCAGTAGATGAAGACAGAATGCACCTTTTCTCCTTTCAGAAAGGGCCAATGTAATTGTTGCTGCGTTTACTCTTTGGAAATGTGCACAACAATGGGTGAGGTGTAGGAATCTCCTAACCCTGATATGATTACAACAGTTAACCACTTATAGTATGAATGCAGTGCTTTAGCGGGTGATACATGCAGATTCTGGACTAACTAGTGCTTGTGATTCTCCTTTTGGTCCCATTGCAGCTGAGATCCTTACAATAACTATACATACTTGAGGGATTTACAAAGGAATGAAAATGTGACATCAAGTCCTTTCTGACGTCTTCCTGCAGCTGAGTAATTTACATTTCAGCCCATTTCCCATAATTTCCCCTTTCTCTTTCCTCACAAACCTTTATTAAGTATTCTTAACATGTGGACATTGGGTAGACTCTTGTACAAAACTTGAAGAAGTGAGGGAACATGATTTGAGGATCAAAGGTGATCATTTTAATTTTAAATGAATGAAGTCAGTATTTAGAAAAAGGGAGAGGATGTCAAGATTCTGAATTAAAACATGTTGTAATATAAACAAGGAAAATGTAGACAAACAAGGTAAACAATTAGAAAATGACTTACAAAACTGAGAAGAATAAAGCTATATTGTCCTTAATTTTAAAAAAAATAAATTTGTATTAACTTCACAGAGGAATGGAGATGGAGAGAGAAATAGCAACATCAGTGATGTTAAATACTGTTACCCAGATAATCAGAGAATGTAACTAGACATTTATATCATTTATATATTTGGTTTTCTTCCCCTTCATAAAACCCATCTGAAAGTTTGTATCAGACAAAGGGAGCATGATGAACAACGCATATTTTGAGCATGATAAAAAATTAAAATGGTTGCCCTAACTGGTTTGGCTCAGTGGATAGAGCGTCGGCCTGTGAACTGAAGGGTCTCAGGTTCGACTCCAGTCAAGGGCATGTACCTTGGTTGTGGGCCCATCCCCAGTAGGGAGTGTGCAGGAGGCAGCTGATCGATGTCTCTCTCTCATCAATATTTCTAACTCTGTTCCTCTCCTTTCCTCTCTGTAAAAAATTAATAAAAAATATAAAAAAAAAAAAATTAAAATGGCTCTGCATGTATGTTCATAATAAATTTTTCCCCTAAAATCAAAAACATCTGTCATACCTTTTCCTTCTCACAGGTTTACATTCATTCTAATAGTATATTCCAAAGCCATCACTTAAAAACTGGACTGGATTTTTATATGTCTGAGTACAACAAAACAGCCAAAAGTTTCCTTCTCCCCAATTAGCATCTATGAGCCATCAGATCAGTTCACTATGCAGCTGCTTTTTTGTGTAGAGAAAAGGGTCACCTTTTGACTAAACCTTTCAGTTCCAGTTGCAAATGTTTGAGCAACTAAAGGTTAAGTATTTTATTACAGGACTTCTGTAGATACTGACACTGGATTGATCCATACCTGGCCAAATTGTTCAGAAAACCATATCTGAACACATGCAGATATCTAAATATCTATGAAAGTTAAATACGTGAATTAACTAGACATAGAAATCCTTTCACAATTAAAAAAGAGGAAATATATCAATAATGTCTGCTCTGTTTTTTTTCTTCAGTTGTTTAGAACATTCTTACC
>PVJC01036044.1:0-17921 GCA_004026665.1 Murina feae | reverse complement strand
ACGCAGGTTTCTGGGTTTTATTTATCTTCTATAATTGATACATTGTTCCTTTAAGCCGAGGCCTAGGCAGGTAACGAAGCTTCCTGTCTGCTTCAGCTCCGTGGCTTCTATAATTGAAAGAATGTTGCCTTAGTTAGAGGCTCAGCCAGCCTACGCAAGCAGCTTCCTCCATTGCTGGTGCAATGGAACCTGCTGTTTGCTTCAACTCCAAAGCTTCTATAATTGCAACAATGTTGCAAATATGTTGTTGCCTGGAGCACAGAGAGGCCCAGCTGGCCGGCAGACAGTGTACTCCTGATGCAATGGAAGCGTCTGTTTACTCCAGCTCAGTGACTGCCAGCCTCCATCTTGGCTGGGTTAATTTGTACACAGCAGCTCTGATTGGCTGGTGGGTGTGGCTTAGGCATCCCAAAGAAACAGTCAATTGCAATATCACTCTTTTATTAGATTAGATGTTGTGTCAAAAATTATTGTCATTCTCTGTTGGGGTACCTGTGCAAGAGTTTTTTTTTAGAGTATAGTAGTAATGACATTACTGGTTTGTTGGATGGGTACATGTTGGATGGGTACATTTTGCCATTTACAGTTTTCCAAAGTGGTATTGCCAAAGTAGTTGTTTTCTCCAAAATGTTTCCCATGGTTTTGCCAATTTACATCCCACTAACAGTGTATAAGAGTCTTGTTGCTGCATATAAATTATTAGGCCATAATTAACATTGTCTAAGGGAAATTTTTATTTTTCAGTGACTCCAGTAATATAAAAGGCAGCAAAGTTTTCAACTACACAGCTCGTTATAGGTGGTCTTACAGAGGAGAAATCAGATTTTAGAGTTTTCAAGAATCTAATGTTATCATTATTATCATAAACGATACAGGGATTCTTAGAGTATAGATCTCTCCCAGACATTAAAAATATCATGAGGAAAACATTTTATCATGACGATATAGTTTTCTTTTTTTAGTGATAAAGCCATTCATTACATTTTTATCCTGGTATAAACTTTGATTAAAAATTATACATGCCATTGTTACTTGTGAAAAACTCTTTCTTAATATAGGAAAATTTTATTTTATTCTATTAGCTTTGATTGACAACCTAGTCTTAATATTATGAAAAGTTATAAAAATGCAAAATAAGTAGATCTAAATCTCAAAAGATTTATTTTTTTCATATTTGCATGTAAAACGATGAATGCAAGATCTTTAAAACTCATTAAATCTATATTATTAATCTTCCTAGTATACAGTCTAAAACTAATTTCCTTAATAGGAAAACAGAGTTAATTCTTCACACTGCAAATATGTGTCTTGCCACGATATATTTGAAGAGAACTAAAATAGCATTATAACACAAACCATTCTGACTTGTGGAATTTCTAACAAAAAGGTTAAAACTGCCTTTTGCATCCATGCAAATTAGCATAGACATCCTCTACAGCCTCTGGTACCAGAAGGAAACAGGAGCAGTTCTCCATAAAACTAAGCCTTTGAAAAGAAAAAGTCAGAACAAAACAGTAAAAGGAGCCTTCAATTCTCTTTTCCTAAGCTGCTAAAGCTTAGAGTTCCCTGGTGCATCATTGCAAGTGTATTGCTAGGTATAGGGCGGGCCATGGGAAATCCCAAGTGCTGATTGTTTTTACACCCATTTTTTTTTAATAAATTGAGATGCTTAAAATGATTTTGTCATCTTGAGATACATACATAAATATATAATTCTTTTATTTGCTAGTATGACATGAATGAAACTATAGCAAGAAGGAGAGTATTTAGGTATGTATTCATAGCAAATCATTCAATTTCATGGCTTATATACTGTGGAGAGATAAACCAAGAAAATAAAATACATGATCCATACTTTTAAAAGTTCCATACTTTTAAAAAGATCCATACTTTTAAAATACATGATCCATACTTTTAAAAGTCATGGTGATTCATGACTTTCAAAATATATTACATACCATATAAAGGCCAAAATATACTTTACTAATTAGTCATACATATCTAAGGGCTAATAGAGTTACTTGAGAACTGAAAAAGAAAAAAATTCGCCCCCTTTCTCTTCTGGTCCCAGGCACTCCAGGAGCTTTAGGCTTCAGTGTAGACATGGCCAAGTCCAAAACCACATTACACACAACCAGTCCTGGAAATGGTACAGAAATGTCACTAAGAAACCCCAATCACAAAGATTTGAATTTTTTTAGGGGGAAAACTCCAAGTTCCTGAGGACATGCATAGCAAACAGATATGTATGAACAAAATATAGATGTCACCAGGGCAATTTAGACTGCCTGACCTTTCATACTGCTGTTCATGCAATTTGGATCCTCCCCTGACCTTCCCTACCCTAGCATGTTGCTAGTCATGTGATAGATGCCCTTAGGGGAGGAAAAGGGGGCCAGAGAATAGCCTCATATGATTTCCTTTCAAACCCTTGCATGACCACTCCCTTAAGCATTAAGCCCTCAGGACAATGAGGCTCTGACCCACATCAAATAATCTGAAGAACACCACTTTGGATCTGCTGACCACAGTCAGATTTGATCAAACTAGAGATGACATTTAGACTTCAGTTGTGTTTCAGCTCCAGGCCCAGAAAAATAGCAAAATCACATGGATCAATGCCATGGCTGACAACAGGACCAGATACAATGACTAATGACCTTCTATCCTGGCAACAACTAATCAGTAGAGATCATGATCATGAGGGAATACACTTGGAAAACTGATAATTATTATATTGCCATCCTCCCCTGAGACCTCCAGATAAAAACCCTCAAGCGTAAGGAGTACACCAGCGCCTTTTCTCTTTCTACATTCCCCAGGCACTTTATCTTTGCCTTTCTTTCTCCTAAGCTCCAAGGGCCCTTCTTTAGCTTCTGTAACTTGTTTCCTGAGCTCATACAGCCCACCTGGATCACTTATTCCTGCCTCTGTGACTTTCTAAGTAAACTTTCTCCTTTGATTTGAGTTCCTCAGCTCTGAATTCTTTAGTTGCCACACTCAAGTACCATGGTTACTGAACTGAGACCCAGTCTAATTCTGCCAGTAACATCTGATGCTGTTTCTACACTAACATGTGGATTTTGCCAAGACCACAACAAGAAGGGCCTGAAGAAGATGCAGGCCAACAACACCAAGGCCATTAGTGCACTTCTGAGGCTATCAAGTCCCACATAAAGCCCAAGGAGGTCAAGCCCAGGATTCCAAAGGGCAGTAGCTACAAGTTCAATTGACTTACCTACATGGCTCACCTCAAGCTTGGGAAATGTGCGCATGCCCACATCACCAGGCTGTGCTGGCCAAAGTCCAAGGCCAAGGCTCAAACCAAGGCCCAGTCTGTGGCCATGGCTGCAGCTCTGGCTTCAGGCCCCAATGAAAACTCCAGAATAGAAGTCTCTGTCTGCTGATGTGAAGATGGAAGGACTGGTGTGATCCCTGGGCTGCATGGGGCTGGTGTCTTCCTGTGTTCTTTGTACAAATAAACCTGAGGCTGAATCCTTCAAAAAAAATCTATTTACAGTAGCATTTGCCTAGGAGATATGGAAACTAAATGCTGTATCACCACAATTGGATCTAACCAACCAAACTGTTGAAAGACCATTGCCTGGTCAATTGATTTTCACAAAGAGACAAAAACAATTCACGGAGAAAGGATAATTTTTTCAACAAATGGTTCTGGAGCAATTGGACACCATAGGCAAGAAAACAAACCTCAACATAAACCTCACACCTTATACAAAAATTAATTTCAAATGGATCATTAGATTTAAATGTAATACTATAAAACTTTTAGAAGAAAGCATAGGAGAAAATCTTAGGGACCTAGAGCTTGGTGATGAATTCTAGACGGCTATTCCATCATGGCCAAAACCTGGAGTCTGTGCTACTTCTCCCTTTTCTCCTGTCTGATGATAATAACCAATATTCCATGAAAGGGCTGAGTAAGCTTGACTCTGGCAGGAAGCAGCTCTAAACTCTAGACCACAAAACACACCAGCATTCAGGAGGTACTGAAGAGTGAATAAAAGCAGGCATAAATTAGAGGGAGCTGACACTGGGGAGAAGGGAATGGCAGTGGGTGATTCCCCAATTTTATTTTATATTTTATTTATATATATTTTTATATATGTAGGGCATAATGTCACAGGAAGATCAGAGTATATTGCCACTGGTGAGAAGTTAGCCCAATTTACTGTTGGATGTGTTATATATAGAGGAGCCATTGATTCCCCCATTTTTATCACCTTCAGCCTGAGGACAGGTTGTGGGGGGTAATGAAATACCAGGAGAAAACCTGTAGTCTTTCTGAGCTAAAAAATGGAAGCGTAGAGTTTGGGACAAAGTTCCAAGATAAAAAGTAAAGAGCCAGAGTTGGAGAGCCTCACATTGTGTGTCTATACTCTACCCCAGTCGTAGGCTAACTTTTAAACCCTGCATGTTCAGGGCAGTCTGCAAGCAGAGGGTATCAGAACTGAATTGAGCCTTGCCAACATGGCTCGGTGGTTGAGCACTGATCTATGAACCAGGAGGGTACAGTTTAATTCCCAGTCAGGCCACACGCGTGGGTTGCAGTCTCATTGCCCAGTGTGAGGTGTGCAGGAGGCAGCCGATCAATGATTCTCTCTCATGATGTTGCTATCTCTCTCTCCCCCTTCCTCTCTGAAATCAATAAAAACATGTTTTACAAAAAAACCTGAACTGGAATCTGAACTGCACCAAGAGTAGACTTCTTGCAGTTTGAATTTAACATTTGGGCAATGTCAGGGCTACTCTTCATTGATTGCCTTCTCTCTTAAGAATGGAACACATTTTCCTGGTTCTTAGTATGCTGAGCCATAATGAATTTTGAATGTTCAGTATCGTAAATGTCATTAAGAATTTAGGAAATAAATCATAGATACCACATGACTTAGAAAAGCACCTTTCATCAGCCCCTCAGATCCTGTTCCATAATTCTTAATCTGATCTTTTTGACCCAGATTCAAACCCCAGAATAACTTCTCCCAAGTAAGAAACCTGGATCAATTCTGGCAGAAACCATTCGAAACAACATGGTAAGTCTTCCTTTCCCAAATTGGAGTTTTTCTTTATCCCTTCCTCCCCTGTCCCCAACCCTCCTTTTTCAATAACTCTAGAGTGAGGAAATGAAGAGCTTCAGTACCATGCTCTACACCATGGCAGCTATAAAGCAGCACAGCCTGGATTCAAACCTAGGCAGTCTGGCTTGGGGACTAAGCTCTCAGGCACCTGGCTGTACTGCCTCTTTGTGAATAGGAGACAGGCACAGAGATGGCTCAATTGCTTCCCACAGGAGCAACTGATAAACAGAAGAGAATCTTTTGGTCCAGGTAAGTGGCAGAACCTTCTGGGGGTCTTTTAGTTGGTTGTTTTTTTCCTAGTTCGGGCCACACTGACTTCGTAAAAACAAGTGCCCTGGAAAGGGCATAAGGAATCAATATAAACACATCCATCATCCAGACAATATGAGGCAGCCCCAGATTTCTCCCAACACTTCCTTCCTTCTGTTTTTTAACCCCATAGTTACAGGGAAGCTGGTGGTTGTGGAAAGTGGCTATTGCTGAGAAGGTCACGATGAAGGCTGAAGGGTGCACTTGACCTGCACTTGCCATTCATATGATCCTGGATATGGCCCCTTTCTGTTTCTCAGGTCCGGAACCCTGATCATCTCTGCTAAACTCTTTGCTGGGAAGAGAGTTCCTGGTGCATTAATTTTCTTAGTTCTTTCACAGAAGACTCTAAAATTTTAGGGAAAAAAATCACTTGACATAGGTAATACTTTCAATAATAAAGTTTTTTTTATCACTTGAACTGTGTGTGCTTTTTTGCGGTTTTTGTTGTTTTCTGAAACAAGAAGACTAGCTCTGAAGTGCTTCATGTGGCACTTTAAAGAAAAGCTTCAATTTATGACATTTCAAGATCATTGAAGACTGAAAAAGCCAGTTTCCAGGGTGGAATTTTCTTGATTGCACACAGGAAAACACACATGCGCTTTTTATTGTTTGAATTGGTCTTTTTGGCCCTTGATGTTTAGGAGAAAAAATCCTAATCATTTTAACTGGGTATTGAGTTTAGAAATGGCCGGTCTTATTGCAGATTCTAGAACTGCTTGCTATAGTGTGTCTGACAACCCCAAAAGGCCTGCCCCATATATAGTACCTGGGAAGTCTTCTCTTCTGCACCTCCAACTTTTCCTTGTGAACATCTATTTGGCTGGGGGCTTAGCTGTCAGGAGGGCTTAATTCAACTGCTAAGTATTACATCAAACTTCTGTTGTCATCAATTCCCTACGCCTTCTATCTCCATTTCAAATTCCTCACCAGTTTTGCCTGAAGAAAGTAATTCCCCAGTCACTTATGACTGTGAGGTTCACCTCCTACTACTGGACCCTGGGCTGTCTCTTTCCTCATGCAAATGATGAATGTCTCTTTGCAGGCTATTCCGGTGTCTGGCTTCATGGTCACGATGTCCATTGGGCTGCTGGGTTGTGTGCTTTTCCAACTGTAGCACAAACCAGATCTTCTGGTGGATGCCCTTCCTGTGGTAATGAGCAGGGACACCTGGAAGAGGCTGAGGGACATTTCACTTCCCTTCCTCACTCTAGAGGTGGAAGAGGTTCTACCGTACTAATCAGGAGTGGCACGGGGGCTTTACACCACACCCCAGGAGGGGACGGCGTGTGTGGCTTTGCTCCATGGGGATGATGGGCTAGGAAGGTAGTGGAAACCTTGACTCAGAACTGCAACTATAACATAGGACCTCTGCATTTCATTCTCTTCCCTTGCTTTCCCTCTAGAATGTCTCCCTTTCAAATAAAGAATAATAAAGAGTACGTTTGACCAGAGTTCATGTTGGTCTATGAATCCTAGGGCCTTTCCAGGCACCCATGGTTTCTACCCCGTGAAATAAGAAAAACTCCCCATACTAAGAAAAGAAAAAGTAGAGAAAAAATTATTTCTTAATTTGTTAGATACTCTACTTACTCAGGGGTGGGCACAAAGAGCATTCAATTGAGGAGCTACTAGGTGGACATAAGGTCTGTCTAATATTTTAACAACACATTATAGTCCCTAAAACTTTTCTTTTTATATAATGCTGTATCTTAGAGGTGTGGGATGTCCTGCAAAGCTGACCTTTTTCATATACACAGATAGATATGCTTCTCAGTTGAGAAGAAAGTTACTCTAAAATTTAAGTGCCATATAACAAGTAGTGTGTAAAATCAGAAAATACTTTAGACATAGCCAAACCCAATTTTGCACGTGCCTGAAATCCAAGTGCTAGTTAAAATGCCATCTCTCTCACAATGCCTCCTTTGACCCCTCTTGCCTAACCTCTTCTGAGTGTCCCCTACACCTTCTTTAGGCTTCCCTTAGTGGCCTGCCTATCGCTACCTTGTAGTGTCATTACTGTGTGTCCTGACTGTAGGTCTTCTGATCACTTTATTTCGCATCATCCCATGTGGCCCCTGTACGAAGTAGACACTTAGTAAAAGAAGGAATGATTCCTTGGAGAGTTCATATTTCTTTACTACAGCATCTGGAAAGTGACTATTGGAACTATGAGCCTAGACCCTATGTTGTAAGAGCTACTCTTGCCCTAGCCAGTTTGCTCAGTGGGTAGAGCATCCGCCCACAGGTTGAAGGGTCCCAGGTTTGATTTTGGTCAAGGGCACGTACCGCGGTTGCAGGCTCAACTCCTAGTCCTGGTCAGGGCGTGTGTGGGAGGCAACCAATTGATATGTCTCCCTCACATCGATGTTTCTCTCTGTCTGCCCCCCAACCTCCCTGCCCTTCCCCCACCCCCAAACACACACACTCACTCTCCACTCTCTCTAAAAATTAATGGGAAAAATATCCTCGGGTGAGGATTAACAAAAAGAGCGCTCTCTTTGCCAGTACAGCTATATGTTACTGAAGCTCAGTGGTGAAGGCACCTTTCCTTGGCAGCTACTTCTTCCCCAGGCTCTTGCTTTCTGATGACGTCTTCTCCTTTCAAAACCATTCTTGATACAGGTTTTATTTATTTATTTTTTAATTTCACTTGGATACCAATGTTGGGGTCAAAAAGACACAGTGCCATGTTTACTTTGGCTGTAGACATGGCCTCTCCCATGCTTTGGGGTTTTCTTGAGGCTGTTCTGGAGGGAAGAGGGTGAATTGTACCAGAACAAGGCTTTTAAAAAGTGAAAACTGATCAATACCACCCTCTTGTGGCCAAATGCATCAAAGCAAAGTGTGCTTTACCCAAAAAGGCAAGAGTGTGATCAGCAAGTTGAAAAAAGGAAGCTGGATCACTTGTCACCCCTTTACAAGTCTCTTTATGAGCTCTAATAAGTCCAGTTAGTGTTCATTCATTCCACAAGTATTTATTGAGCCTCTTTCTTGGGGGAAGGCAGTGTTGTAGGCATTGGGATTATAGCAAAACAGACAAAAATGTCTGCCCATATTCTAGAGGGCAGAGGCATATAATAAACAAATAATTAAAATATAGAAATATCAGATGACATTAGAAGATATAAGAAAAAGTTAGGTGATGAGGAGGAAAGGAGTACCTGGGAGTAGCATTTGCAAAGCTCACTTGAGAAGTTGGCATTAAAGCCAAGACCCAAATGAGATGAAAGTCACGTGGATACCAAGGCGGGTGGCATGGCCGACAGGGAGACAGCACGTACATGACCTTGAGGCTGGAGTGTGTCTGGTACATTTAGATTCCTTAGCTAATTCCCTGCTCACTCCTCTGTGATGGTCCCTTCATTAAACTCTCTTCACTGAAATCTTCTGAGTTGAATTCTGGTTCCTGGACACACTGTCCCTTGGTCAGAAACATTCCTTAGACCAGAAGCTCATGGCCAAGAAATGTACAGACCAAGTATTATTTCCTGAGCCCTTCCCATCTCTGGTCATACAATCCCTCATAAGCTTATGGAGCTCAGGCTCTCCTCCACCTCCCAGTACTTCCTGCAGACTCATCCTAGACAAGACTAGGATGTCGACTTGGGAAAATATGGACTAGGTGGATCCTCACTGGCAGTCAGTGATCAGTGGGGATTTGAAACCATAAAGCTGTGCTGGAAGTCCATGTGGCAGAAGCACAGTGAGGTTTTTTTCTCTTTTTTTTTAAAAAAAAATATTTTATTGATTTTGTACAGAGAGGAAGGGAGAGGGATAGAGAGTTAGAAACACTGATGAGAGAGAAACATCGATCAACCGCCTCCTGTTCACCTCCCACTGGGGATATGCCCACAACCAAGGTACATGCTCCTGATCAGAATGGAACCTGGGACCCTTCAGTCTGCAGGCTGACACTCCATCCACTGAGCCAAACTGGTTAGGGTTGTTTCTTTGTGTTTTGTTTTTTTGGTTTTTGGTTTGTTTTGTTTTGGGTTTTTTTGTTTGTTTGTTTTTTGCCACCCAATGAACCTGCTTCCAGGTAGGAAGCTGGCTCCAGAAGGGCCTGGATGGCATTCTCAAGTCTGGGAAGCAGGAGAAGCAGGTCACTATTTTAAATGAGTGGTGCCAAGTTGGACATCTGACTTCCAACATCTGGGAGCTTATCACCACCAAATAGCCATCATTTTCTGAGAGATTATAAGACACCTAGCACAACAAAGGGCACATGGTGGGTATTCAAACAAATTGAGTTTCCTTTCTCTTATATTAGATGAAAGTCTGCCTCCACCCAGTAATTAATCTTCATTCTGCCTTATAAAGCCACATAGAAAAATGACTGCCTCCTTCATAGTTTAATCTGTAAAATTGAACAGACTTCTGTTCTTCAAATGAGCATTTCCAAGCAGTCACATGACATGGCTTCCAGATCTCGTATTATCTAATTTACCCATCCCTTGACATCCACTGAGATGAACAGACTACTACAGATGAGGTCTGACTGGCAAAGGACAGTAACACTATTCTCCTTTTATTCTGAACACTAGCTTTCTTAGTGATTCCTAAAATTTCATTAGCCATTTTGGAAGCTGTACCACACAAAGATAGGAGCTTGGTGTCAACCAAGATCCCTAACCCCTTTGAACATGAATTATTCTTACTTTATATCTCCTCTGTTTTGTATTTCTACAGATTGAAAAACAAGATGAAATGCAGGCCTTCCCTCATGCTCTGATAAATTTCATTTTGTTGGTTTGGTTGCTTGTTTCATCGTCATTCAAAACTTTGATTCTATGAAGTAATGAACTAGCCTATTTCGGTGACCAGACATAACTGCTGCAGTAGAAATTGCTGAACTCTGCAGAGAAGCTTGGGTGTGAAATCTTTGGCTGGCCTTGTAATAATTGTTGACCTCAGGCAGCTAGTTAGCTCTGCCTTTTAAGTGGTTAATAACACTCTCCCCCAGGAGTGAGTTACAACAGCTGCGAGTCCTTTATTCTGAAGTGTAATTTCTTTGGGACTTGAATTCAATTAAAGGGACTAGGCACTCTATATCAGTGATTCTCAACCCAAGGGTTGCGACCCCTTAAGGGGTCAAACAACCCGTTTACAGGGGTCGCCTAAATCCATCCTGCATATCAGATATTTACATTATGATTCATAACAGTAGCAAAATTACAGTTATGAAGTAGTAATTAAAATAATTTTATGGTTGGGGGTCACCACAATATGAGGAACTGTATTAAAGGGTCGCAGCATTAGGAAGGTTGAGAACCACTGCTATCTTCTCACCCATCTTAAAACTTAATTACCTGTTTACTATTTTGGACTACCTTTTTTTTTATATCATGTTAAAGATAAATTTTCTTTACAGAGAAGGCTGATGTGAAATTGGACTTTTATCTCTTAACATTATGCCACATACCCTAAGAAGTGGACTATCCCTTTCATCTCTCTTCCAAACACAGCATTGAAAATGTCTTTTAAAAATGCACTTTATAATGCCTTTTTGCAACTTCAGTGTTGTCCTGAAAAAGGCACTGATTAAGGACTCACACCTTAGACCCTGGTCCCAGCCTTTTTATTATCTGATTTTAAACCAGCTACATCAGTGGTTCTCAACCTTGGCTGCACATTAGAATCACCTGGGAATCTTTTTACAATCCTGATTTCTCGGCCTCATCCTCAGGAAATTCTGTTTCTTTGTTATGGGGTGGGGCCACAACATTAGTAACAAAGAAACAGAATTTCTGGAGGATGCAGCCCAGAAATCAGGATTTTAAAAAGATTTCCAGGTGATTCTAATGTGCAGCCAAGGTTGAGAAACCACTGAGCACATACTCTCTCTGGGCATGAGGTTGATTTCTGGGTGCTATGTAAGATCACTCATTCTGACATTCTTCGCTTCTATGAACTAGTTCATTCAGGTGCTTACATGAGTGAGAAACAGCCTTCTTCCTAACCTTCTCCAAGCCTGTGAGGCCTCAGCCCTTCCACTGAGCTGAGCCCTTTCCTACCCTTTCCTCTTTTCCCTGGGATCCCTCTGGAAGCCCGGAAGTGTTTCCATCACTTTTCCTTGTCAGAAGTCTTAGTGGGTGATGCTCTGATAATTCTTATCTTCTTGAGAAGAAATAGTGTATTTTAAGAATGAGTTGGGAAGTTCAGTGTGCCAACCACTGCACAATGAATATACAGGAATGCGGAGAAAAGGAGGGGGTCAGGCAGATTAAGAAATAAGCAATAAGTCATATTCTCAGAGACTCTCGATTTTGTAGCAGGTCCCAGAACTCAACATCAAGGTTAATGGTAACTGTGAAGTCTCTCTGAGGCATAACTGTGGCTTAATGAGGGCTCAGAGTTACCAATAGCCACACTTACAGATCACTACTATATTGCAGACACTGTGTTAGACACTTTCACGTGGTCTCCATTTCCTGAGATTTTCCATCTAGTAAATGGCAGAGCCAGGGCTCGGAGCCACCTCTGGGCTTCTCCAGGACACTTGCCTTTCATTTTCAGATGTAATAAAGACTCTTGAAGTCGTTTTCAAATCCAATATTAGTCTGCTAATTAGTAGAACTATTGAATCAGTAATTGTAATCAGTTACTTTTCCATTACCTATTTTCCTCTCTCATCTGTAAGCAAATTACAGTTGCTATAGAGATCCAATATCATTTCCATTCACTGTCTTAAATTTTACTTTGGAGCTTAATTATACTTTACTGATTCCCATTAAAATTAAAAATGGCTTGGATAAATGCTTTCCTAAGGCATCACCAGGGAGACCTGGGTTTTTTAGGGTAAGCCTGAGGGTATATTAACAGCAGCTTACTTGATTAGTAATTGTTCACGAGACATTATTAATTATTCACTTAGATTTGCGATTCGAGAAAGAGTTCAAAATAGCCATGGTTGGTGTTGCTCAGTTGATTGGGCTTCATCCAGTACACCAATAGGTTGCCGGTTCAATTCTGGTCAGAGCACTTGCCCAGGTTGCAGGTTCGATCCCCAGTAGGAGACATGCAGGAGACAGCCAATGATGTGTCTCTCTCACAGAAATGTTTCTTTCCTTCTCCCTTCCTCTCTCTGAAAAAAAAAAAAAAATCAATTAAAAAGGTGTTTTTAAAAAAGAGTTCAAAATAGACTCAATAAACTTTTGTCTCCAATGGGTTAGACTGTAACAGGATGCTGGGAGGAGAATGTACCAAATAATCCTAAGGGACCTCTGATGGTTCACAAACTGGCCCATACGCAAAGGGCAGGGAGAGACTGGAGAAAAAGATAGATCACTGGAGATTGGTAGGTGCCAGGTTTAATAAGCAAGGAAACATCCCTACGAGGTTTATTTTGAATGGCCCCAAGACAAGTGGATCTCCACACTGATCACCAGAATCTTACAAGTTTATGTAGAGGCCTTAACTGGGTTCAGTCACATATACTGACCAGTGGTCTCAACTGCACATTTCTCAAGGCTGTGTCCTTGGGGCATCTTCCAGTGTGGGGGAGGCAGGAAGAATGCACAATCCAAGGACATGATTGCCCCATCCAGCTCAGCTCGCAGGTCCATCGGTGGTCACATGCTCTCAGTGATCCTTCTAAATTCGTAAACATGCCAGGCCACTGATTCCCAGAGATACTCAAACCAAAGTGAAAATTTTGTTGGTAAAGTAAATAAAAAGGTAAAGGACATTTTGTGGGCCTGTGAAAGAAGAATCCAGTTCCTTCCTTTATACCAGAGTCTAAACCTTAGTCACCCATTAGAATCACCTGGGGATATTAAAAATATTGGCGCCTGGGCCCCAACCCCAGGTATTTTGATTTTATTTAAGGGCAGCGTTGATTTTGAAAAGCACCTTCCACCTCCCCACCCCAGCTGATTCAGTATGCAGCCTGAATTGCAAACCACTGCTCTAAAATCATTTAGAGAAACTGCCAGACTCTATGGAAAAAATAACACAGAGGTGAGGAGAGCTATTTCCAAATTGGGGAAATAAGTGAGAAGAGATAGGGAGACAGCTCTATGTGGGAAGGCAGAGTTCACCTCAGTATGAAGCCACCATTCTGATTATTATCTCTTCAAAATACAGCTCTTTAGACATTTTCCAACTGGGTCCACATTTGCTCCTACCTATTGATAAGAACGGTCTCTTTAGCACACCGAATACTTTCTACTGCGTGGAGAGACTATTGAGATCAGGAGAAAGCGACAACTTATCCTCTCCAGCTGTAGGAGGCAGAATAATGTCCTCCCACAAGATAGCCATATCCTAATCTCTGAAACGTGGATAAATGTATCGCATACGAGACTTTGTAGACATGATTAAGGATCTTGAGAAGAGATTATCCTGTATTTTCCAAGTGGACTCAATGTAATAATTACAGAGGTTGTTACAACTGAAGGAGGAAATAATGAGAGTTGGAGTTGGAGGAGATATGTTTGACAGAAGTCCCAGCAATGGCTTTGAAGATGGAAGGAGACCATGAGCCAAAAAAAAATGCAGCAGCCTCCAGAAGGAAACAATATTTACACATTGTTTTACTTAATCCTCACAACAATCTTATATCAAAGGTCCGTCTGCTGCCCCATTTTATGGAGGAGGAACCAAAGACTCTGAGGGTTAAGATTTATATTTCTTACAATCCAAAATGTCAGTAATTATAAGATGCATCATTATATTAAGTGCCACTAGGGAGAATAGACACTGCTAATTAAACTGGCACATATCATCAACACACACCATTTCTAATTCTAATTTAAAAATCACAAAATGAACAAGATACAAAATTCCATATGCTAGCCCTTACACTGCTTTGTAGAAAAATCAAATATTAAATTCTTTGAAGCACGTTCTAATTGAAATTTTTATTCTTGTTTGGAACCCTTGAAGCTGTGCCACTAGCTACATATACTTAGTCCAAAAAGAGATGTGAGGTAAACCTAAAGCACATTTGTGCTCAAAGACTTATGATTAAAGTAGTTAAACACCTCACTAGTGATTTTCTATATGGATTATGCATTGAAGTGACAATATTTTGGATTTATTGGGTTAACTGAAAGAGAACATTAACATTAATCTTATCTGTTTCTTTTAATGTGACGTCTAAAGAATTTTAAAATGCACATGTGGCATTCATGGCATTGCTATGGGACAGCACTTTCTTAAAGTATGTAAGTAATCTGTCTGTTGGGTAAAGCAACATAATTATGGAGTTATGAAACTATTTGCTATTGTTTTTCAAAGGGAAAAAGGTGATGTTCACAAAACCTATAAAATCAAGGCAGGGTAAGGTGAGTCGTGTGTTGTTGGAAGTGGAAGGAGTCCTGACATGAAGTACTCATTTTGAAATCTGTCATTTTTAAACTTAAAAAAAAATTATAATGAAATGTACATAACACAAATTTTACTGTTTTAACAATTTTAACTGTCCAATTCAGTGGCATTAAGTATATTTACAATGTTGTGCAATCATCAACACTTCTCATCTCTAGAACTTTTCATCTTCCAAATAAAGGCTACCCATTAAATAACTCCCTGTTCTCTCCTCCTCCCAGCCTCTGGAAACCACTTACTGTTTCTATGAATCTGACTACTCCAGATACTTCATACAAAGTGAAATTATTTTGTAATAATAAAAAGTTTTATTCACTCCTTTTTTTAATCCTCACTTGAGGAGATTCTTTTCCATTGATTTTTAGAGAGAGTGGAAGGGAGAGGACCAGACAGAGAGAAACACCAATGTGAGAGAGAGACGCATTGACTGGTTGCCTCCAGCACGCCCCCAAAAAGGGCCAGGAGCCTGAAACCGAGATACGTATCCTTGACCAGAATTGAAGCCAGGACCCTTCAGTTCACAGGCCGATGCTCTATCCACTGAGCCAAACAGGCTAGGGCTTCACTTCTTTTTAAAAATGAATAATTTTACATTATATGTACATGCCATATTTTGTGTATCCATTCATCTGTTTATAGATGAATATATCACTTTGCATTTGCAATATTACTTGTAATTGTTCTACTTTTGTAAAATTTTTATTTGTTGTTTTGAGAGATAGATATTGAGAGAGAGAGAGAGAGAGAGAGAATGAAAGAGGAAGAAACATCGATTTGGTGTTCCACTTATTTATGCTTTCATTGGTTGCTTCTTGTATGTCCCCTGACCAGAGATCAAACCTGCAACCTGGGCATATCAAGATGATGTTCTAATCAACTGAGCCATCCAGCCAGCACACATTTTCTGCCATGATGTCAGCAGGTTTTAATAAATTAGAAGAAACTTTGTTAACAAATGATTTGACACACCAAGTCACACAAGACAGCCCTACGGAGATGCTGAATTCTCATGCTGGAATTTAAGACGAGGGACCCAGCGTCATTCCACTGCAGTACTGATCTGGTGCCTCCAGCCTACCGCCTTGAGGTAAGTAGGCATTCTGTAAGGTTACGTGGCTCTAGTGACTCTGTGCAAAACAAACCAGGAACTAGGAACCAAACTTTTCCTGCAATGTCGCCTGCGTCCTCTATTTACAAAGCTCAACACTTGGTCACTTGGCCGAGGAATATTTTCTAAGGACCAATACTCATTTTTAAAGAGCAAGCAAAAAGGATGAATTTGGAGCTCAGAGTCAAAGATCTATAGTAGACATAAAAAGTAACTGGGGACAAGGGCTAACTGAATTAGATGAGGTACACAGAAAGGTTGCTCTGCCGAGCTGACATTTGAGTTGAGGACTAAAGAATGAGAATTAGCTAGGCAAGTGGGAGTCAAGTAAAAGGCATTCCAAGAAGAGAGAAAAGCAAAGGAAAAGACCGGGGGGAGTGTTCCTTTTTCTCCACATCCTCGCCAGCATTTGTCATTTGTTGATTTGTTGACAGGTGTGAGATGATACCCCATTGTCATTTTGATTTGCATCTCTCAGATGATTAGTGACTTTGAGCATGTTTTCCTGTCTCTCAGTCTTACATATGTCCTCTTTTGAAAAGTGTCTATTTAGGTCCCTTGCCCATTTTTTGATTGGGTTGTTTATCTTCCTTTTGTTAAGTTGTATGAGTTCCCTGTAAATGTTGGAGATTAAACCTTTATCAGAGATATCATTGGCAAATATGTTCTCCCATGAACTTCCATTCGACCCAGTGATCTCACTTCTAGGAATATATCCCAAGAAACCAAAAATACCAATCAGAAAAATATATGCATCTCTATGTTCATAGCAGCACAATTTACCATAGCTAAAATTTGGAATCAGCCTAAGTGCCCATCAGCAGATGAGTGGATTAGAAAACTGTGGTATATCTACACAATGAAATACTACACTGCTATAAAAAAGAAGGAATTCTTACCATTTGCAACAGAATGGATGGAACTGGAGAGCATTATGCTATGTGAAATAAGCCAGTCAGAGAAAGATAAATATCACATGATCTCACTCATTTATGGAATATAATGAACAACATAAACTGATGAGAAAAAAACAGATCCAAAGACAGAGAAGCATTGATCAGACCATCAAACCTCAGGGGGAAGGTAGGGGAGGGTGGGAATAAGAGGGAGAGATCAACCAAAGGACTTGTATGCAGGCATATAAACTTAACCAATGGACATGGGGGGGGGGGCTAAGGGCATGAGTAACGAATTTCAGGGGGCAAAGGGGGGTAAGAACACATATGTAATACCTTAATTAATAAAGAAAAAAATAAAGAAAAGAAAAAAATTAAGGTTAACGAAAACTATTGCTTTTTAATAGTACTGGTGTTAATTATGTGACATTTTCTCATTTTAATAAAAAAATGCCCCCCCCTCAAAAAAGGGCAAAAACTTCATCTAATTTACAGTATAGCTTGTATTAACTTGCTTGCTAATAAATGTTTGTTTAGTAAGTGTATGTGTGCTAGAATTTTGTCTGAAATTTCCTTTCTTTAAAATCTGGTAGTAAGGTTGGGGAGAAATACTAACCCTCAGACACCTGGAACCTTTTAGTGACTATGATTTTTTTTGTTAAAAAGAACTTAAGAGAGCTTGCACCATCAAATTCATGTATATCAATTTGCAACACATTCCCTGGTGACAAAAAAACTAGCAGCAATCATCTAACAGAGAGTAATTGAGGAAAGCAAATTTCTCTTCATTTAAATGTGAATTCTAGGTTTTATTTTTTAAATCACAGTTTACATTTAATAGTACTTTGTATTAGTTTCAGGTGAACTGCATAGTGGTTAGACTATCTTATACTTTACAAAGTGCCTCCCCCATATTGACAGTACAGATTGGTAGTTACAAAATAGTCGTGGGGATGTAAACTACAGCACAGGGAATATAATCTAAACTAATAAAAGTGAAATATTAAAATTAACCGTTTCTCCGAGACAGGGTAAGCCACGCCCACCAGCCAATCAGAGCGGCTGTATGCAAATTAGCCCAGCCAACATGGCGGCCGCCACTCCCGGACCTGAGTAAACAGCCCTTTCCATTGCGGCAGGAGGGAAAGTGAAGCTGCGCCCTTCAGCTCAGCTCCG
>PVJC01036043.1:0-17942 GCA_004026665.1 Murina feae | reverse complement strand
AACCATCTCTGCCTTGGCCCCACCACCATGGCTTTGTCTGAAATGACGTCTGTTAGATTTCCTGGTCTAATTAGCATATTACCCTTTCATTAGTATAGATTTGTATCCAATTAAAATCATTGTGCATCTAACATTTTGTTCACTTTCAGATGTTTTTACTTTACATTGAAAGAATTTTCTGTTTCTATACTTTTAATAATTAGTATTTTAAGTTTTTATGTAATATGTCACTGCATGGACTAACATGATTAACCAAGAAAGAACAATTATTAACCAAAGCAGAACAGTGATTAACCAAGGAATAACAATCACTTCCATCTAAAGCAAGATTCCATGATGCTAGTCCAGAAATTGGATGAAGGTTTTTCTTAGGTCCTGTCTTGTTTCTGAACAGTTGTGTTCGGTTGGTAAGAGATCATATGAAGACAATGCCAGACATTCCAGACCCTATCAGTATGCCCTCTGGCTTGGGAATCACCCTTGGGCAGGCCACACTCATGTGTAGTGTCAGCCTGTTTTACAGGTCAGACAGACTGTGGTCAGGATGGGCGAGTTCTGCACCACCTAAAGAACCCCAAGGGAGAAAGACCAAAACAAAGTCTTCATGTCAATTAGACTTTCTCACCCATGGAGCATGTAAGATATTTTTCTGGGAAGATTATGGATCAAGAGGACTGTAAGATTATTCTCCCAAGAGACATATGAAAAATTAGTTATTTAAAAGTTACCATTAGTTAAGTTTACCAACTTTAAGTTAAGTTGGTAAATGTTTCACTATGTTTGTTTTTTTAAATATGTTTTTATTGATTTTTAAAGAGAGAGAAAGGGAAAAGGATAGAGAGATAAAAACATTGATAAGAGAGAAGCATCAAGGATTGGCTGCCTCTTGTATGGTTCTCACTGGGGATTGAACCCACAACCCAGGCATGTGCCTTGATCAGGAATTGAACTAGTGACCTCTTGGTTCATGGGTTGATGCTCAACCATTGAGCCACACCAGTCGGGCTCACCATGTTTTTAAAGACATGTTTAGAAAACTTTTAACACTTATTGATTATCTTTGAAATAAATCTTGGCAGGACCAGTGTCTTTGGCTGCAAAATTTCAGGGGCCACCATTCACAAAAACTACAATATGAAAGGCACACCCTGGTGTGCAGAGTAACCAGGACCACCATCCTTAACAGCCTGGGCTTGGCTAGCAAATCTTATATAATAAAGATGTAATATGCAAATGGTCATTACACAGTGAAGTATAACAACCGACTGTGTAACAACCAGATCACTGATCAGCAGGAGGGTGGGGCAGTGAGCTACAAGTGGGTGGTGGAGAGCTACAGGAGGGGTCAGGGCAACAAGCTATGAGGGAGGGGTGGGAAGGGCAGAAGGAGCTACAGGAGGGTGGCAGTGAGTTAATGGCTACAAGCAGGTGGTGGAGAGCTACAGGAGGGTGCTGGGCAGCAAGCTATGGGGGGGAGCGGGGAGGAGCTACAGGAGGGTGGGGCAGTGGGTGGAGAGCTACCGGAGGGCGGCAGTGAGCTACTGGTGAGCTAATGGCACACAGATTTGTGTGCAGGGCTACTAGTGTATAATAATGACAGGACAGTGGGAATGAGGAGGATGACATCTTTCAGCATTTTTCTGCATATACAAGGTTTAGCTAGAGTACTTCACTGAATCAGTACATTAAATCGGTGAAGTTATTATGGCTCTTCTTCCTACTTTTCTCCCACCCCATCTTTATTAAGGTACAATTGGTGAATAATAATTGTGTATATTTGATACATGTATACATTGTGAAATAATTGCCACAATCAAGCTAATAAAGTTGTCCATCACCTCACAGATACCATTTTCTTGTTGTTGTTGTTGTTTTTTTGTGTGTGTGTGTGGTGTTTTTGTTTTGTGATGAGAACACTTAATATCTCTTTTAGCAAATGTCAAGTATACAATAACACCATTTTAATTATAGTCATATTGTTAGACATCATTAGATCTCCAGAAAGTATTCCTCTTTCATTAACTGAAACTTTGCACCCCTTGCCCACCATCTCCTCATTTCCCCTCCTCCAGCCTCTGGCAACTGTCATTCTACTCTCCACTTCTATGATTTTGACTATTTTAGATTCTGGTCTCATCCATGCTTATATAGGTTGTTCCCTCTAGCTGAGGCATTCTTTTCCTGCAGCTTCGTCTGGCCAAGCTCTATTATTCCTGCCCAACTTGGCTCGACTGTCATCTTCCTAAGCTCCTTAGTTGGGGTAATTGCTGACCCTCTGGGCCTCATTGCCATAATACCCTGCAGGTAGCTCTATCATGAGGCTTATTGATATATAGGAATTGGCTGTTTGCCTGTGTCTCCCTCAAAAAATTACTCATGTCTTCTGAGCATGTTGGAAGTATTCAATAATATTCACTGAATTTATAGATGAGGAACTGAGGCTTCCAGAGTATTTTCCCAAGATCACATGTAGAGAAACCAGTAAAACCCTGACCTTTGACCTCAAATCCCAAATTCTTTCACTTTATCATGTCGGAGGTTTCTCTGTCAACCCCCAATTAAAGTCCCAACTGCCAGACATTTGTGTGAGTTTGTTTTGAAGCTGGTGTGTAGCTTCATGTGACCAATACATTGAATGGGAATGTAGTCAGAGAACTCATCTTTATTTTTTCCTCCCTGTCTCTCCTTCAGCTAAGACCATGTGTAGGAGAAAACTTTCTTCACCTTGTGCTTCCACCCCTCTCCTTGCCACCAAGGTTCCTGGGTTCTCCAAGGTCAAAAGTGGTGAAAAGAGAAGGAAAAATAGACCTGGAAAGCAGGGATAGCAGGAAGACACTTAACTCAGGTGCAAAACTTAAAGGGCTCAGTAATGAAGGTAAATATTAATGCATATTTTTAAAAATCTCATGGAGAAACTCCAGGATGAACATACACCAAAAATGTAAATAAAGACAGGCTGTTCTTTTTTTGTTTGTTTTCTGACCTTGAGTTACTGTGCAATGGGAACAGTGTTTCTAATCAGCCTGTCATAGTTCAAGGGCCATCATGTCATCGTGTCCCTCGATGGGTGTGTCTGTGAGAGCTTATAATGGTGTGAGAACAGATGGGGCAGCAAAGGACTTCATATGTAATCATGTTTTTTGATCATAGTGCTTTTACATGTTGGTTCTACATGTGGGAGAACTTTTAAAAGGATACATGGGGCAAAGATTTTTGCTATGGTCTTAGGCTTCACTATGGCTTGGCTTGGCATGGCACTAAGGGAGGATGTTTATTTTACTGGTACATCTGGAAGATGGCTTTACAACTCCAGGTCTTGCAGCTGTTTAAAGTGGACTTTATTTCTCTTGGGATTTGTCTTGTTCTTTAGAGGCTATCCCCGGGAACATTTCATGTAATGTGGGAGACCTGCTGGCCAGGTCTCTCTGGTTTTTCAGAGGTCAGTTCCACACAGACTGATCTTTTGCCATCCTTCATTCCTTCATGGGGTCCTCTAGGGCAGGGCTTAAAATGGTTCCAGGCTGGCTTTCTACTGAGGAGGCAACAGTGGTCTTGAAAATGCTCGAGCATCTCTGGCTCTGAAACCCTCTGGAGCTCAGGCCTCCTGAAGCAGCCCTCCATTCTCCTCCCGCCCCCACCTCTTATCACCCTGCTGGTCCTAATGCTCTGGCTTTAGGGTTTTCCCGGAGGAAGCCAGATGCAGTCCATTCTGTCTCTTCTTTCTTCCTTGATATAAAAGGAGAAGAAGCCCCACCCTTCTCCTGAGATGGTGGGAGAACCACAGCACAGTTTTTTGCAAGTCAAATTTGCCACAAATTCTTTTTGTTTTCAACAATTTTCAACTCATGCTATCAGTTTTCAGATAGCTACTGAACAGTTCCTTCACGGTAGTCTAGCTTAAAGCTGTCTTTTGTACCATATCTATAACTTTGGGGTCTCAGCCGAGGATTCCATTTGAACTTTTCACTACTCTTATAATGAAGAGGCTTTTTTTGTTTTCTCCCTAAGATTCCGGACACGGTGAGAGAAAAGAAGTGATGAATTAAGATTCTTCGGCTCTATTCTAAAAGGCAGGAGTCTGCTTTTCTGTTGCTGCTGTTACTCCTTACCCAAGGATACTTTTTCCATTGATTTTTAGAGTGGAAGGAAGGGAGGGACGGAGGAGGGTGACAGCAGAGGAGATGTGGGCATGGCTGAGAGGAAGCATCTTCAAGTAGAGCTGCTTGTATTGTGTAAGGACTAGTAAAAGTTGATGTGTAATGAAATTTCTGTCTGCCAGATCCTTTCATGGGGAGGGTGGAGAAGTTGTTTTGATCTGGACTTCAGATTTATGATATTCCTGAGAAGCCGCATGTTGAGAATTAAAGCTCTCTCTTAAGGAGTTGGGTGAGATGTGCAGCCCTTGCATTTTGACTGTGCATATTTACATCATTGATTTGTAATATGTAAACATGCAAAATAAATAAATAACTTTTGTAAAAAAAAAGTTAGCCAGGTAGAGCAGTAAAGAAGAAGAAATTGAACATTAAAAAGGAGAGGCCAAAGGGTGTGTTTGTTATCTGCACTGCTCTAAGGCACAATCTCAGAGGTGCCTTGGTGTGTGTGTGTGTGTGAGTGTGTGTGTGAGGCTGCAGTGAAAAGGCCAACTTGTGTTCATTCACTTCCCTCCTGGGGTTCCTCTAAAGACCCACAACCCTATTTCCAAATAATGCATCAGCCAGACTGTTGACATCTGCCTGCTCTTCACCTTGCAGCCACTCTCATCTGTCTCCTCCTGATCCTATGATTGTCCCTGATGCTTGTTCTCTGCCTGGCGGGCTCCTTTCACTCCTGCCCCTGCGTGGGTGTCAATTCCTCATTTGCTTGGCCAACAGTACTTGGTGTGGGGACCATATCTGCATCATTTCCCAAGATTTCTTCTCAGAACAGTGAGATTTCTTCACATCACAAATGGTGATCTCACACCACACCCCTATCCCCAACATACAATTGTTCGGTTGTTTTAATTTTTTTTAAATTTCAAGTTTTTGCATTCAAAGACACAATCTTGATATTCATATCTTAGTTTTTTTTTCGTTGAGAAAAGAAACCAGGAATACCACACTGCTCAGGCAATGGGGCAATCACAGTGGGATCCCATCTCAGAGAACCAGGCTCCCGTAAAACCAGTACCACCAATTAGCTACATAAACTTGGAAAAGTGGTTTTCTGAGTTTAAAACAATCACCGGACTAGTACTAGGTGATCTGTAATTTATGTCCCACTTGGATTCCATCAAGCAGAGAGAAAATATTTGGTCTTACAAAGAAGACAAGGGGTGGCACATTATTGATATTGTTGATATTGAGCAGAAACAGTACTGATTATCTTCTCTCTCTCTCTCTCTCTCTCTCTGGGAACATTTCAGCTAAAGAAGATCAGCAGTGGGTGTAAGGTTAGCATTCTCCATAAATGTTTTGATAATTGTACACTTGTAATTAAGTTCTGCTTGAGAAGATTGGTTCTCACGGTGCAACTTGAGAACTTCCTTCATTGCTTATTCAACTCCAAAGCTGAATGGGTCTCTATGTCCTTCTAGCCACCAATTTAGTGTGTTGTCTTAAGGTCCAAAGCACAATGATACCACTGAGAGGTGGTCTCATCTACCTGACTTCTAACCAATATCTAGTGGCAGAAGTGATCTGTATTTTTTGAAGAAAAAAAAAGGTACAAAAATTTGTTAATATTTAGATATTGAAGAATATCTTCTCATTTAAGAGAGCTAATTACACTGTTTTTCTTCTAAGGGGTAGTTGGCTCTGAATTTCTAGTGTTGTGTATGCGTGCATATGTGTGTGTACCTGTCTCAAATAAACTAACAATTCCAGTTTGGCAGCCCCTTAATTGCAGGATTGTTAAAGAGATTATTATGCAAGTTATTGCAGAGAACTCAGCACCCTATAAAGTCATGTGGCAGGAACTAGGGATTTCTCAACTTACCACATTAACCTTGCAATAAACAACCCCTCTCTGGAAATGTCAGGCCAGGAGGACTACCTGGAGGATGCATTTGTAGGGTCTTCTCAAAAACTCTTTTTGTTGTTGAGGGAGGTTGTTGACTGAGGCAAGTCACAGTCACTTGGTTAATTCCTTATCATGCTCTTTGGCTTTTCTCCTTTTATGGCTCTCATTTTTTTCTAATTACATACTGAATGTAGAAAGTTTGTAAAATGCATACAAGTATAAAGAAGTAGAAATAAATTAATTAAAATCTCGCCTTCTGGTTACAACCCCTATCAACCTCAAGAAATACTCCCTTCCAGTCTTTTTACTCATGCATTAAATATGTAGTTATTCTCTGCTTTTACACTTAATATTATAGGACAGGCATTTTTTTCTTATTTAAAAAATTACTGTAACCATCATTTTCAATGACTACCAAAAGTTTTACTTATGGAATCTGCTAAAACAGACCTCTATTATTAGACATTAAGTCAGTTTTTCAATTGCACCAAAATATCACATTGATCATCTTAATATCAAAATATTTGTGTGTATTTTGGATTACTCTTAAATATAGGTTACTAAAAGTGAAATTACTTGTACAGGGTCAGAAAGTAGGAACCTTTAAAGCCTTTCTAAACACATTGCAGAATTGCTATTCAGAAAGATTGTTTTAATTTTTATTTCTACCACAAGCAATACATGAAAGGAACCATTTTTACCACTCTTTCATCAGTTGGGGCATTCACATTGTGATACACATCTTTGTTAAACTAATAGGAAAGTAAAATATTATATATTTGTAGTTTTAATTCTCAGTTATTTGATTTCTGTGAAGTTGATCATTTTTTTCTTGTTTTTATGTCCTTTTTTAAGTTGATCATTTTACTAAATGTTTATCATTCAATTGCATGTGCATTAGACAATTTGTATTCTTTAGCCATTGTCTATTGTAAATCTATAGGGTTTTTATTTATTCATTTGCATGGGTTTATTTATTTTTTAGTCCATAATGGGTTTTTTTTTAGTATTTCCCCCAAATGATTGTATTTCAAACCAACCTTTATCTTTTTGATGTATAGAAGTTTAAATATTTGTTGCAGTTCAACTTTCCACTTGTTTTATTTTATTTTTAAACTTAGAAAATTATCTCCACTCCAGAGATTTATTAACATTTTACTTCTCTTTTCTTTTATTGAATACTAGAGGCCCAGTGCACAAAATTTGTGCACTTGGGAGGGTCCCTCAGCCCGGCCTGAAGGGAGCGTGGCCAGTCTGGGAACCCTCAGAGGATGTCCACCTTCTGGCTTAGACCCGCTCCTCGGGCAATCGGGCAATCGGGCCTAAGCTAGCAGTCAGACATCCCTCTGGCAGCCCAGGAGCCCACAGGGGATGTCCACTTGCTAGCAGGGAACAGGCCTAAGCTGCAGTCAAACATCCTTAGTGCTGCTGAGGAGGCAGGAGAGGCTCCCACCACCACCGCTGTACTGGCAGCCATCAGCCTGGCTAGTGGCTAAGCAGAGCTCCCCCTGTGGGAGTGCACTGACCACCAGGGGGCAGCTCCTGCATTGAGCATCCGCCCCCTGGTGGTGAGTGTGTGTCATAGTGACCAGTCATTCCCAGTCGTTCTGCTGTTAGGGTCAATTGCATATTACCCTTTTATTATATAGGTTAGAGACCTGGTTCATGGGTGGGGGCTGGCTGGTTTGCACTGAAGGGTGTCCCAGATCAGCATGGGTTCCCGCTGGGGTGCCTGGTCAGCCTGAATGAGGGGCTGAGGGCCGTTTTCAGGCTGGCCACGCTCCCTTCAGGGAGGGGGGCCTGCTTAGGTGTCTGGCCAGCCTGGGTGGAGGGGTAATGGCTGTTTGCAGACTGGCTAAGCCCCTCAGTGGGGACACCTCACCCCAGAAGGGTGTGGCCAGCCTGGGTGAGAGGCTGATGGCTGTTTTTCAGGCTGGTCAAGCCCCGCAGCAGGGACCCCTCGCCCCAGCCTGGGTGAGGGGCTGATGACTGTTTGCAGGCTGGCCACAGCCCCTTCAGAGTGGGGGTCTCCACTCGGGTGCCTGGCCAGCCTGGGTGAGGGGCTGAGGGCCGTTTTCAGGCTTGCCCACTCCCTTCAGGGTGGGGGGTCCTGCTGAGGTGCCTGGCCAGTCTGGGTGAGTGGCTGATGGCTGTTTGCAGGCTGGCCAAGCCCCCAATGGGGACCCTCACCCCATGAGGGTATGACCATCCTGAGTGAGGGGCTGATGGCTTTTTGTAGGCTGGCCACCACCCACAGCGACCCAAGCTTCCAGCGAGGCTGGCTGGAAGCAGGTATCTGGGATTTATTTACCTTCTATAATTGAAACTTTGTTGCCTTGAGCAGAGGCCACAGCCGGCCAGGGCAGGTGAAAAGCTAGGCTTCCTCCATCACTGGGGCAGCCAAGCCTCCTGCTTGCTCCAGCTCCATGGCTGCCAGCGGCCATCTTGGTTGGGTTAATTTGCATATAGTCGCACTGATTGGCTGGTTGGCATGGCTTGGGGTGTAGCGGAGTGGCACCAGTTTGCATGTTTCTCTTTTATTAGCGTAGATAATGAATTATTTTAAATGTAAAACACATACACACACATATACTTATCTCCACCCCCAAGTCTGAGGATATGTCCATTAGCTCAAAGAAAGCAAAAGTAATTATTCATAAGAGGGTAAGCTGTCCTTTATTAGAAACCAGTTGGACTGCAAGTTTAAATAAGTGTGTTTGAAAGAAACATCTGTGCCTTGCTTGCTGAGCTGCTGCTGAGGAGGAGTGGTGCTGCCTGGAAGGAGATGTTAGAAAATTCTCCTCCCTACTGGAAGGACGACTTTCATACTGATCTGGAGGCCTCCTCATGTTCTCTGTCCTCTTATTTTTCTGAGTTTCTAGAAGTAATTTGTAGCAATTGTGGATTCAAGGAATAAGGACTTAAGACTTTTTCTAAGATTGGCAGATAGCTATGGATTGCAGAATGCACAATTCCTCATTTTCCCAGAACTGAGAGAAACAAAAGAGTTTGAGACCTGGAGGAAAGCTGACCAGGGATAGCCAGGAGTCTCTTGACATCTCCCCATAAAACACAGAAGCAGATAAACGTAGAACCCAAGTCTCAGGCCCCAAAAGTGAGCCATGTGGAGATGGGAAGTCCAGGTCAGAAGAAGTTGGGATTCCCCTTCTGAAATGAAACGAGGAATACCAGAGTGAGATTAAGCATTCATACACCTTGAAATTCAGTGTGAGAAAGGCAGATACTAGCAACTGATAAAATTTTATCTACACAGTGGGCGAGCTTATTTTTATTTTACCATTGTGAATTATTCAAATTTTGTATTGGTTAACAATTTGGCAAGCACATCTGTTTTTCAGTTGAAATGATAATGTATGTTCCCATAGTCCTTCCCACATGTAAAAAGCCCAAGTTATTGATCTAATAGCTACTACCCATCTGAACCTAATAGCTACTAACCTATCTGAACTGTAAGCATAGTGATTAAGAGGAACTACCCTGTTTGTAAGAACTGGCTTTTTAAACCTGGTCTTATAAAGTGACCACAGATTTCACAAATCAACAATTGTGTCCTGTTTGAGCACGTTTGTCAAGAGTCCCTGTGTAACCTGGGATCTAATTCTGTCTCCAAGGAATTGGGCAAAATACCCAGCTCTTGATATGCCTGGTTTCTTCAGCTTTAATGTTGGGCTTTGACTAAATCTTTAAGGTTGCTTTTAGCTCTAAAATTTGGATGCTTTTTAAATCCTGCAATTAGGAGAAATCTAAAAGCATAGCTTTTCTTGCTGTTCTTCTTTAGCTATATGAAAACACATTTCAGGAGAGGCATAGAGAGCAGCTTAGAACTTTAGCTGATTAGGAGTACTAGAAACACAAACTAATATTATTTTTTAAAGTAACTTTAATTGCCTAAGCATCGTTACTAGGCTATCTCTGAGTTTTCTTAGTTTCTCTTTTTACAAACTTTTCATTTTTTTGTTCTCTTTTCTTTTTAAAATTAATCTTGATATATGTCATATCTACCATATTCAATTAAAACATTTTAATAAAGAATTAAAACATTGCAAGTAGTAAACCACAAGTATCTCAACATATTGGAACACCTTCCTGTAGTAAAATCCTGCTGGCCAAATAACTGGGCCATGACTAAGGCACTACCACCTCCTGGTGGCATATTGTCTAATTACAGGGAAAGTATCATAAGAAAAATCAGTTTTTTTAGTGAAATTAAAAAATTACAACAAATATAGTTTTAAACAAGCCTCCGAAAATTATATTTAATAAGGCAATAACTATAGACATAAAGATATTATAATCTAGCCCTAACCGGTTTGGCTCAGTGGATAGATTGTTGGCCTATAGACTGAAGGGACCCAGGTTTAATTCCAGTTAAAGGCATGTACCTTGGTTGTGGGCACATCCCCAGTGGGGAGTGTGCAGGAGGCAGCTGATCGATGTTTCTCTTTCATTGATGTTTCTAACTCTCATCCCTCTCCCCTCCTCTCTGTAAAAAATCAATAATATATATATATATATATATATATATATATATATATATATATATATATATATTTTAAGATATTATAATCTAGCAGTGAGCAGGTTAGTCCCATCAAACCTAAAGTCATACAACACTATTAAATTTTTGCATCTGTGCCTTTGGGAAGGAAAAATACACTCCCCCCCTCACCCCTCCTCCCCAATTGTGCAATAGCATTTATTTATTTATTCTTTAAAATGTTTAAATTAAACATGTCATAGATTTTTATTATAGAAAATTAGGAAACTCAAAGAAGCAAGAAGATTATAAAGGTCACTTATAATGGCATCACTCAAGTGTAAACAGTTAACTTTCTGGCATATTTCCAAGATAATTTTTTTCTACATAATTTTTATTGATGGAATAATCCTATTACTAGTAATAGCTAAAACACAGTATTGCTATATGCCAGGCACAGTTCCAAATGCTTATATTAAATTTAATCTTCATGGCTGTCCAATGAGTAAGATACCACTATTATATTCAGTTAGAAGGGAAGGAACTTACCCAATGCTACATAGGTAATAATCGGTAGAGCTGGAGTTCAAACCTAGTCTGCTTGGATTTAGAGTCTGTTCTTAAACAATATACCACCTCTCTGTATTCTGTTACATGGCTATATTTTATTTAATAAATTACCCATTGTTGTACAGGTAGGTAGTTTCTAAATTATTATTATAAATAATGATGTGATGGTCATCCTTGTAGCTAAATTTTTGCAAATGTATCATTATACCTTTCAGCTAAATTCCAGGAAGTAAAATGAAGATAAATAAACACCACATTTTAAAAAATATTTTTTATTGATTTCATAGAGGGAGTGAGAGGGAAAGAGAAATAGAAACATCAATGATGAGGCTCTACAACTGAGCATGTGCCCAGACCATGACCTCCTGGTTTATAGGTCAATGATCAACCACTGAGCCACACTGTTTGTTTGACATCACATGTTAAGGTTTATTATCTAATTGCCTTGTGTGAGAAAAGTAAGGAAGAACACAAAGAAACAGAGGTGTGTTGAGGGTGTGTACCAATCAATACTTCCAGGAACAGGTCTACTTTATTCATTAATTTTTTATAAATGCAAAAGTCATAAATTCTTACTGTAAAAAATTCAAACAATGATTCTCAAGCTCCTTTTTGTGTATATTAGGATTCAGCAACAAAGTAAACACATTGTAGTTAATGGGCGCTCAGTTTCCTACTGTTGAAAATGTGAGTTACAAACAGGTGGAGGGGGAGGCTGAAGTAGAACCAGTAGCACTGGAATTACAGGTATGGGTATGAATTTATGGTATTTAAAAAAACATTTATATAGATAGATATAGAAATAGGTTCAGATATGTGTATGGGGGATGTATATACATTTATATATGTGTGTTAACTACCTTTGTCTGTTTAGAGGCTTAAAGTGACCTTTAGTAGCAATGAGCAACCTAACTCCCAGATCTTGGTTTCTAGATGACATTATTTATTAAAAAGAAGTACATCTCCTTTGAAAAACATCTGATTCCAAGGCCGGGGCTCAGAGAGTGCAAGAGAGCATGGAACATCTTTGTGTCAGAAAGTAAGTAAATATGAAATTTTGTCAAAATTAAAAGTTAAAAAATTCAAGCAATGTAAAAATGTATCCTATATAATAAAAGGGTAATATGCAAATTGACCCTAATGGCAGAACGACTAGTTGCTATGATGCGCACTGACTACCAGGGGCCAGACACTCAATGCAGAAGCTGCTCCCTGGTGGTCACTGCACTCCCACAGGTAAGCTCAGTTCAGCTAGAATCTGGGCTGATGGTGCGAGTGCAGTGGTGGTGGCAGGACCCTTTCCTGCTTCCTCAGCTGTGCTAAGGATGTCCTACTGCAGCTTAGGCTCCTGGGCTGCCAGAGGGATGGCCAGCTTAGGCCTGATCCCTTGGGTCCTAGACTGCAAGAGGGCACAGGCCAGGCTGAGGGACTGCCCAGAGTGCACAAATTTTTGTACACTGGGCCTCTAGTATGTTATAAGAGGGAAAGTGATTCCCTATTCCTTTAATTATTTTAACAGACATAATCACAGAAAACAGTTTGGGTAGTCTTCCAAACATATGCTATGCATCTTAACTAATAAAAGCGTAATATTGAAATTAACCATTTCTCCGGGATGGGGTAAGCCATGCCCACCAGCCAATCAGAGCGACTGTATGCAAATTAGCCCAGCCAACATGGAGACCACCACTCACGGACCTGAGTAAACGGCAGCTTCCATTGCAGCAGGAGTGAAAGTGAAACTGCGGCCTGCTCCGCTTAGCCTGGCTCAAGTGAAACACATGTTTGCAACAAAATAACAATCATAGAATCTTCAGGAGCTGAAGGAAACAGCAGGCCTGGCCTAACCACTAAGAGTAACATTGTCTCATTATAGACATGGCAAGGTGAAGCAGAGAGGAGGCTTCGTTAGTAGGAGGCCTCAGCTTAAAGGAAGAGCATCAATTATAGAAGATAAACAAACACTAGAAACCTGCATCCAGCCAGCCTTGCTGGGACATTGGGCCAATGGGAGCTGTGGGCAGCCTTAAAGCCTGAAAGCGCCAATCAGCCCGTCACCCACGCTGGCCACAACCCAATGGGTAAGGGACGCTACTGGGGGTCTTGGCCAGCCTGCACACAGCCATCAGCCCCTCACCCAGCCTGGTCAGGCATGCCAGCAGGTGGACATCCCCAGAGGGGTCCCAGACTGTGACAGGGCACAGGCCGGGCTGAGGGACCTCCCGAGTGCACAGAGCGGCTGCAGGGCGGAACAGCGCAGGACCCAGGACTCGTGAGTGTGAAAGAGGCAGCAGGGTTGGCGGCCTGCTTGGCGGCTCCCCAGGCCCTTTGCGGGGCACCAGGGAGCAGGAAAGAGGTGGTAGGGGCCGGGGGCCTGCTTTGGCAGCTACCCAGGCCCTTTGAGGGGCACCGGGGAGCGGGAAAGAGGCAGTGGGGGTCAGGGGCCTGCTTGGTGGCTTCCCAGGCCCTTTGCGGGGCACCGGGGAGTGGGAAAGCAAGGCAGCAGGGTACCGGTGAGTGGGAAAGAGGCAGCGGGGGTGTCTTGGCCTGCTTGGCAGCTGCCCAGGCCCCTTGCAGGGCACCGGGGAGCAGGAAAGCAAGGCTGCAGGGGCCAGGGTCCTGCTTGGCAGCTCCCCAGACCCCTTGGTGACACCAGGGAGTGGGAAAGGAAGGCAGCAGTGGACCGGTGAGTGGGAAAGAGTCGGTGGCCTGCTTGGCGGCTCCCCAGGCCCTTTGGGGGCATTGGGGAGCGGGAAAGCAAGCTCTTGGGGGCTGGGGGCCTGCTTGGAGGCTCCCCAGGTCCCTTCCGGGGAGCAGGGAGCAGGAAAAGGCTGGCCTGACCACAAGGCAGGGTTTTCCCTGCTTTCTGGTGGTTGGAGGAAGATGGGCAGTAGGCAAGCTTGGGAGGCAGGCAGCACCCAGTCCTGGCCACAGCTCAAAAAAGAGAACAACATGCAGGGGAGGGCAAGAGTCTGAGAGATCAACATAGAGGGGGTGCCTGCTCCAAGCCTGGGGGCAGGCCCCCAGCAGGTAGACACACACAGGAGGACTGCTCCAAGCCTCAGATGCAGCTGAGGGCAGGTCCCCAGTGGCGACACACACACACGCACACACACACACACACACAGCGCCTGGCAGACTGGGGCCATCATAGGACATCCACTGAGCGGTTCCAGACTGTAAGAGGGAGCAGGCTGGGCTGAGGGACCACCCCTCCCCCCCGTGCATGAATTTCATGCACCGGGCCCCTAGTATACAAATATATGAGTGTGTATGTGGCTATATGTATGTTCCTACACATAATGTTTAAGCAGGTTCATACTATCTACTCTAATAAAAGAGTAATATGGAAATTAACCATCTCTCTGGGATGCCTAAGCCACGCCCACCAGCCAAGCCACACCCACCAGCCAATCAGAGTGGCTGTATGCAAATTAACCCAGCCAAGATGGAGGCCAGCAGCCACGGAGCTAGAGTAAACAGGAGGCTTCCGTTGCAACTCCCTGCCTAGGCTGGCTGAGCCTTTGCTCATGGTAACAATGTTTCAATTATAGAAGCCACGGAACTGAAACAGGAGGCTTCCTTACCTGCCTAGGCCTTGGCTCAAAGCAACAGTGTTTCAATTAGTGCTGCTAATTATAGAAAATAAATAAACCCCAGAAACCTTATTCCAGCCAGCCTCGCTGGGACCTTGGGTCAATGGGAGCTGTGGGCAGCCTGAAAGCCTGAAAATGGCCCTCAGCCCCTCTCCAGGTGGCCAGGTACCCCAGTAGGGACTTGAACCCCGAAGGGACTGTGGGCAGCCTGAAAATGGCCCTCAGCTCCTCACCCAGGCTGCCCAGGCACCCCAGTAGGGATCCAAAACCTGAAGGGACTGTGGGCAGCCTGAAAACGGCCCACAACCTGTCACCCTGGCTTGCCATACCCCAATGGGGTGAGGGTCCACACTGGGGGCTTGGCCAGCCTGCAAACAGCCATCAGCCCTTCACCCAAGCTGGCCAGGCACACCAGCAGGTGGACAGCCCCTGAGGGGTCCCAGACTGTGAGAGGGTACAGGCCAGGCTGAGGGACCCACTGAGTGCACAAATTTTTGTGCACTGGGCCCCTAGTCTATATATATAAAAGGCTAATATGCTAAGTGTCCATCCGACCAGTAGCTATGATGCGCACTGACCACCAGGGGGCAGATGCTCAATGCAGGAGCTGCCAAGCTGCAGTGACTTGGCAGCGGTAGTTCTCAGGTGATGCACCCTGAAACCAGAGAGAAGGGAGCCTGTTTCCTCATGGGGCTGCACGATTCCACCTTCATCCATGGGTTATGTTGTTGCTGGGGCACTGTCACCTTGAATCTGGTTTACTGCACAGTTGCATTTGCATTCCACACCCTGTACAACAGCAATTTTTCAGAGTACCTTTTCACACTCTGGGACCCCTTGGGAGAAGTTGGAGAGCTGTTTTTGGCCTGATCCCCGCAGGCCAAGTCAAGGGACCCCACCTGCCAGAGGGACCCCACTCACTCCACAGTTGCCCTTCGAGCCAAGGTGCCACCCCAGGTGCAGCCAGCCGGGGAGGGACTGTGGGAGGTTGGCTCCAGGGCATGTCCAGCCCATCTTGCCTAGTCCCACCCCGCTGGCCACCTTCTAATTAATTTTCTTTCAATGTGCACAAATCCATGTACCGGGTCACTAGTAATAGAATGTTCTGCTACTTGTTTATTAAAGATGTTATATCACTGACATCTTTCCATGTTGGCACATATACATATATCTCTTTTTAAAAACTAACCCAGCTGGTGTGGCTTTGGTTGTGCATTGACACATGAACCAAGAGGTCACCCTTTCAATTCCCAGTCAGGTTACATGCCTGGGTTGCTGGCTTGATCTTCAGCACAGGATGTGCAGGAGACGGCCTATTGATGATGATGTTTCTCTCTCATTGATATTTCTATCTCTCTATCCCTCTCCCTTCCTCTCTCTCTAAAATAAATAAAATATTTAAACAGTAGTTTATAATATCCAGGATATGAATGTAGTACAATTTATTTATTAACTTTTCTGTTGATGAACATGTTTCCTAGCCTATATAATAAAAGGCTATGCAAATCGACTGAACGACAGAACGGCTGATTGCTATGATGTGCACTGACCAGGGAGCAGATGCTCAATGCAGAAGTTGCACCCTAGTGGTCAATGTGCTCCCACAGGGGGAGCACCACTCAGCCAGAAGCCAGGCTCATGGCTGGCGAGCGCAGTGGTGGTGGTGAGATCCTCCCTTGCCTCCGCAGCAGCACTAAGGACCCCTGGGGGACATCCACTTGCTGTCTTAGGCCCACAGAGCAGTAAGGAGCAGTGAGCAGGCAGGTGGTAAGGAGCTAGGGGTCCTGGACTGTGACAGGAATGTCTGCCAAGTGGTCCCAAACTGGGAGAGGGAACAGGCCAGGCTGAGGGACCCTTTTCACCTTGTCCCCAGTGCACAAATGTCATGCACCGGGCCTCTAGTTTTTCTGTAAAAACTGCTATGAACAGTTTTGTCCATTTGTATCTGTATTTCTATGTTAAGGGCATATGGAATTCCTGAGTCAAAGGATATTCATATTTAACCTCTTAATAAGTATTACAAGGGCCACTTTAGAAAGCAGAAGTTTACTTAAATAGTGTCTTTCAATTACCAATGCCAGAACCACACCTTCAGAATAAATGTAAACAAAGACCAATATGTGAGCCATTTGGATGAGTGTTGCGGACCATGAGCTGGTTATAGCATAGTGCAATGATAATTGCCTCTTGTATATTGCTGTGAACATCTCAGCTGTGTGTTATCTCATGCAGGCTGGTACATGACTACATGCAGTCTTTCAAGAGTTCATTGTTAAACTCTTGAGGGTTTATGCCAAATCTTTAAGTGCCCCATAATTACCTGCAATGTTTTTTGGTGTTTGTCTTAAGGATATAGCTATTAATTATCGTGACTCTTGGACCACTAATCTTCTACTTTACTTTCCTCTCTTTATGGTTTTCTTGTCTTTTACTCTCAATTGACTCAGTAATATCAGTTATATATCTGCAAGGAAATAATAGAGTTATCAAAACAGGCTTAATGTAAGTAAATATATACAATACTTTGTTATTATATCACCTACCATCCCCCTAAAAATATCTGCTCTACAAGCTGGCTTTCCATCAGCAACAGATGTTATATTGTAGAAGAGGGGCATGTGCAAAGGAAAAGGGGGCAGAAATAGTTATTCCGATGAAATGTAGGCTCTGAGCTTGTCTCCAGAAAATCTTCAGGTGGCATAATGTTTACTATTACATGACTCTAAAACAATGGAAGGAAAGATCAGGTAGTTTTCATGTAACATTTATTGAGCCTTGTTCCAAGTCCTGGGCTGGGTGCTGGGGAATATAGATAAATAAGACATGAGTTACTCTTTAATATTTTATACTAGAGGCCTAATGCACGAAATTCGTGCAAGGGGTTTGGCCCTCACAGCTGCGGTGGCTGGCCTCGACCCTCGCAACCCCAGCTTTGTCTGGAGGGTCATCTGGAAGGTCGTTCAGCTGTCTGGTCTAATTAGCATATTACACTTTTATTATTATAGATTCTTTTAAAAATATATATATTTTATTGATTTTTTACAGAGAAGGGAGAGGGATAGAGAGTTAGAAACATCGATGAGAGAGAAACATCGATCAGCTGCCTCCTGCACACTCTACTGGGGATGTGCCTGCAACCAAGGTATGTGCACCTGACCAGAATCGAACCTGGGACCCCTGAGTCTGCAGGCTGACGCTCTAGCCACTGAGCCAAACCAGCCAGGGCTAATATTTTATATTCTTGTGGGGACACAGACATGTGAGTGTATAAACTA
>PVJC01036042.1:0-17969 GCA_004026665.1 Murina feae | reverse complement strand
TTTCAATATACCTTATGACTGCTTTGTGTTTTTAGTTGTTTGAAAATAAGGGAACACCGAGAAATAAAGCATGAGAGCTGTTTCATTTTTGACAATCCATAATTTGTTTTAGGCATTAAAGTGTACATTAGTAGAAGGTACAGAAAAAGACACTGAAAATATTGACAGCTCAGGATTTCTCAATCTTGGCACTATTGACATTTTGAGTCAAATAATGCTTTGTTGTTGGAGGCTGTCTTGTGCACTGTTGTATTTTTTTAGCATCCGTGGCCTCTCCCCACTAGACCCAATCATGACAATCACCATTTGTCTTAAGACATTGCCAAATGTCCCTGGAATTAAAATCACCTGTTTGAGTCAACAAAGCTTTTTATGGGTATCTTTTTACTCTGCTGTTAATCTATCTTTTGAGAATTTTGTTCTTGTTATTCAAAGTAAAGACAGTTGATTCTCGTTATTAAGACCGCATATTTGCACATTTGTCTACTTGTTAAAATTTATTTATAACCCAAAATCAATATTCTTGGCGATCTTCAGTCATTCCTGGACACACTCATGTGCAAAGAGGCCAAACATTTGAGTCGCCTGATACATCCGATCCCAGCTGAGGTCAAACAAGGTGACGCTCTGCCTTCTCAGGTCAGCTCTTAGATTGTAAACAAGCATCCTTTTCAAGGTCTGTTTGGTGCCATATTTCCCCCATTTTGTGCTTTTTATTGGTGATTTCACTGTTTAAAATGGCCCCAAAGCGTAGTGCTGAAGTGCTGTCTAGTATTCCTAAGACCAAGGAAAGCTGTAATATGCCGTATGGAAAAAATTGTGCGTTAGATAAGCTTCCTTCAGGCATGAGTTACGGTGCTATTGGCCTTGACTTCAATGGCTTTCTGTCTGTCTGTGTGTCTTTAAACAGAAGCATACATAAAATAAACTTCTGTATGCATCAGTGGATGAACATATTTGTGAACAGAGGCTCACAGGAACCTAACCCTGTATTTCCCCTTAGAGCAATGTTCACTGTTCACTAATTCAGTGTCTTTGGTGACTTTATAGAATATAACTACTGTAAATAACAAGAATCAACTTCATTTTTCTAGCCTACATTTCAGAAGATTTAATTTGAAAGAGCCAATGTGATATATGTGTGAAGCTAGATTGCTTTTTTTATAAAAAGCAAACAAACATAGCTACATTCTGGAGAATGTATAAAATGAATACTTCCAAGTCAGTTGTTATAAATATTTTTCAAGCTATTACATATCTTGTGAAAAAAGGTTGTGTCAATTTATAGTATCACAAGAAACTTGGAAGAATACCATTTTCAGTGCACATTTGCCAACATTATTTTGCATTTTTCATAGTTTTAAAATGACAAAATTGATATGCATTAGAGAAATTCAAATTATACAGGTATTTAAAAAGTACAATGTAAAAGTCTCTCACTTTCTCACTTCTTCCTCAAGAGTGTTAAGAATTTGGTATGTCTCATTTTAAGCCTTTTAAGAAAGTACACATAAAATTAATGCATTTTATATCCATGTTTAATATGAAGGGGACTGAACATTTGCCTACTATATGACCTTTGCATTATGCTTGATGTTACCTCATATAATTTAGGTGCAGGCTGCTTCATCATCATTTATAAAATACTTAAGTTGTCAGGAAAAATTGCATAAATGATGCTTCTGTTTAATAGCTGTTGTTTAATTTTTCTGCTAAATGATTAGCTTGATAGTATCTTTTAATCTAATTTTATTTTTTTAATTAATTTATTTTTGCCAGTAGCCTAAGCTACAGAGCACAGACAAATCAGTCTTGCAGTTTTATTCTTTTCTCTCAGTAGGCTTTGACAGAGGATTTCAAATAATTTAATTTCCTGATAAAAAAGGAATTAAACATTGGATGCAAATGGGTAAACACTACCCAGAATCAGTCAAGATGCTTAATATAAGCTAGTACAACAGATGTCGGTGGAATAATGACAATGTGAAGGACACTTCCATGTCACAGTGACTCTCTAACCCTCCCCTCCCCAGGGCTGGAGAGAAGAGGACTTGTGAGGACAGCCGAGGCTCACGTGTGTTTTATGCACACAGGGACTCCTCGGAGTAGCTAGAAATCCTGCAGATGAAAATCCTCCTCATCTAGGTTGAGGAAGTGAGACCTGTCCCAGCTGTTGATACTAGATTGGGAATTTGGATTGCATGGCGAGCCCTCTTTATGTCAGGAAGCTATGGTTTCCACTTAGGATGATGTAGAGACACACGATAAAAATGCTGCTGGGAAAGAAGACTAGAGCATTAAGAACTTTGACTGATTTGAAAAGATCAGGAGGATCGCAGACCTTTGAAATAAGTAACAAACAAGATGCTGTTTCTGGAATGGTGGGATAGAGAAGCTGTACAGGTTTAGCATTACCTACTTACTATTGAGAAAAAGGTAAAATAAACAGTCTGACTTTACTAAGGCCAGAAAGGACTGTTTTTTGGAAAGATCATGAAGACACCAATGATGCCTCTAAGATAGTGCGAGTTCCTTCACCAAACAGTGAGACAGGCCGGGGAGATTGCTCAGGACGCAGTAAGGAGTGGCATTTCCATGAGAAGTTTGCACCTCCATCCTAAATTCAGCACACTAGCAAGACTCCAGTAGGTCTCCTTGTAGACGTGGAGAAATTTAATGATTTGGCAGAGATGTGGATTTTTAAAAATTCTTTTACGGTGTATTTGCTATGAAAAAAGAATCACAAACTTTTTAAATTTGATAAATTCTATCTAATTTAAAAAGAAAAAAAGGACAACACCCTTCCCATAGGTTAGGAATTATGAGGTCTCTTCTGAGAGTCTTAGTTTACTCTTGGGATAAGTTTGTTTATCTTGGTAAGTTTGTTTATCAGTCTAGGCATTTAGATAATCATCAAAAACCTGGAGGCACACCCTCAGAACTGCATAGTTTCTCTTTCAGAACATCTGTGGGAGAGGCAGTAAGGAGAATGTTTAAAGGAAAATATTTTAGATAGTTGTTCACATTCCTCTTTTATTCCTAAAAAATAGCAAGCAAACTTTTTTATTCTACAGATTTTTAATTTGTGAATATTTATGAAAAAACTTAGAACTTTATATTAACCTTTTTTTACTAAACAAAAAGTATATACTTATATATTAACTTTTTTTTTTACTAATATTAACAATATTTCACACTGGCTTGTTATGAAAGACTTACTCATTATTGAAAGCTTTGGAGTAAAAAGTAGTAGATCATCACTCATATGTGGAATGTAAGTAACAAACTGATGAACGAAGTAGATCCAGAGGCATGGAAGCATGGAACAGAACCCGGATTCTCAGGGGGAAGGCAGGAGAAGGTGGGTGGGTGCAAGGTAACCAACCAAAGAATTTGTTTGCATAACCCATGGATCCAGACAATAGGGTGGTGAAGACCTGGGATGGGGCCGGGGGTTGGCTAGAGGGAGCAATAGAAAAAAGGCAACACATGTAATACTTTCAACAATAAAGAATTATTTTTAAAAAATCTAGTAGATCAAGTTGTGTTACCCCCTCAAAAAATTCTTTATATATAATATCCCTTTATCAAATATAGAAGATTTAAGTCATTAAAATAATTTCTTTGTGATATATATATATAATATATATATATATATATATATATATTATATATATTGATTTCAGAGAGAAGAAGGGAGAAGGATAGAGAGATAGAAACATCAATGACAAAGAGATAACTATCTGCCTTCTACATGCCCCCCACCGGCCCGCAACCCAGGCATGTGCCCTGACTGGAGTCGAACCAGGGACCGCTTGTTTCACATGTTGATGCTCAACCCCTGAGCTACACTAGCTGGGCCTAAATGGCACTTTCTAAATGGTTATTGTTTCTGACATCTATAAGCCACTAGATTCAAGGCATACAGGCATATCACTTGCAAAAAATTAAGGTTTTACTACCTTCCTAATATTTTGTGCTGTGGCATTTCTCTGCGTTGGTTAGAAGTGTTAACCTAAGAAGGCCACAATGAGAGGAAACAAGCATTTATCTGCGATACAGAACAGCTCTTTATTTGGGAGGCACCAGTTCAGGCAGAAACCCAAACACTGTCCCATTTAGGAGAGGAAGGCAAGGGGCCTTTATGAGAAAGGGAAGGGCAACAACTTCGCGAGATGAAGGGAAGCATTTCTATAGGCGCAGATTAGCCAACATAGTTCATTCTAAAGAATGTTTCAATTTTCAGTTGTTTTCTGTCACAGCGTCTACTTTCTTATCTTTGCAAACAGTTCATTGGGACATATTGTTGCTTTAGGCCCAGTCTGAAGGTTAAATTGTTCTGTTTTAACATTCCAAGGTCTCGGGCATAAGACTTGCAAGGCGCAAGGCACCTCCTCTGGGATGGCAGTTCCAACTCCATTTGAAAGTGGTTCTGTTTATATGATTATCTTTTTTTCTTTTCTTTCAGAGAGTAAAGTAAAATGTTGAGTAGTTTAGCAGGCATCTTTGTCATCTTCTTGGGACATTACCTGGAATTCACCATTTGTTTGCTCATTTCTATGTATTTCTGATTTACTTTTCTTTATTAGAAAGTATTTATTATTTATAAGAAAGTATCACATTCACTACAACCAGGGAAGAAGGTTAAGTCACCAGTTATTTCCCAGAGGACTTGCCAATGATGTGGGATAGGCTACACGCACACACACATGCACACATGCACGCACACACATGTGTTCCTGATTCATGAAGGGTCTTCTACTTGGTTCCCTCTAAAGCAGCGGTTCTCAACCTGTGGGTCTTGACCCCTTTGGCAGCCAAATGACCCTTTCACAGAGGTCGCCTAAGACCATTCTGCATATCAGATATTTGCATTATGATTCGTAACAGTAGCAACATTACAGTTATGAAGTAGCAACGAAAATAATTTTATGGTTGGGTCACAACATGAGGAACTGTATTGAAAGGACCAGAAGGTTGAGAACCACTGCTCTAAAGAGTGTGTAGGAGCATATTGAAGCATCTGAGGACTTTCTAGACCACAGGACCTCTGCCCACACTATGGGGTGAGGCTGATGTACATGCACTTACGTGTCTGGATTTTTGAAGGAGGGCGTTGGCGGAATAGAGGGGTCTGGCCAGTGGCAGTGACCCAGGGTAGTCTTGGGATCTGGAAGTCATGTTTTCTGGAGGCGGATGGAAGCACATCTGTGTGTGCCCGGAGAATAATTAGTAGTGTAGACCTTCAGCACTTACCTTGCAAGCAATCATCTTTCCCTTTTAGTACATTCTACCTGGGAACACTTTCATTAGGTAAATTTCAAATAACCAAGTGAGCCTGAAAGCCATAATAAGCACTAATACCTTTAAAGGAAGGGTTTTCCCCACGCTGATTCCTGGAGCCCTGGAGCCCATTTCAACCAGACCAACTCTGCTGTTAGGGATCTACGTTGCTTATTGGGCTTCTGAGTAAACTTACATTTGGAGACAACACTTTGCTTCTAAAAAGTTTGAAAGGCCATCATGGTAATTCGTTTTACTAATTTAAGTCAGGTTTGTACAGTAGCATTCATCTTGCCCGTGTAGCTATGACCCTTTCACATTCTAACTTAATTGCATTTCTCAAGGAAAATCTCCTTGCGTACAGGATCGAGAAATGATTTCCTCATCCATTTTACATAGACCTTATACCGGGTTAGGTTGTGCGTGAGTGTGATTACATCACTTGTGTCCATGTCCTATTTCCTATGAAAAATGCTAAGGACCCGCTTGTGTTTTCTTCACTTTGTCTCCCATCTCTCCTACCCTCATTCCTGAACATGCAGCCCACAAGTTCAGAACGGCCGGAGCTCCTCACTGCACTCGGACCTCCGTGAATGAGCACGCCTTGCCCCATCCACTGGTGATGTGAGCAAGAAGGCAGGCTAGAGGTCCAGAGGGTGAATTCTCCAGCAGGCTGGCTTCCCTCTGGCCTTGGAGCAGGCGGGCAGGTTATTAAGAAAGCCGAGTAGCCGCCTCTGGGGATTGCTGTTTGTTACTGGGATCACCAAAAGTTGAGGCGAGAGGGCTTGCCAGCAGACCTCTCCCAGTTCTGCGTGGGCTGCGGTCTACGTCTGGAAGGCCAGCGGGTGTGGCCTGAGCCCAGAGGAGTTGTGGTAATGAAACCTGATTTCACGGAAGGATTATCAACGTGGTCCTCAGCGTTCAACTACACCCTTCCTAAGCTTCATGGACGAATTGGAGTCCTTTCTCTGAGAGACTCACTGGGGCAAATCGGACCTGTAATGTGCTGTGATCTCCACTGTTGGCCAGATCCTATGTATGACAGCACCAGCACTTGCTTGCAGCCATGCTGCCCTATTCTGTAATTATCCAGTGTCCCATTGCTTCTGCCACACCCTCTCTGACATAGCCCTGTTGTCACAGCCCTGACATAGAGCGGGTGCTTATTTTCAGCAAGGGCCTTCGGTGGTGATGGAAACCCATTCACACCAGTGTGGGGCATGGGGAAGGTTTCTGTGTGTCTTTGGGATATCGCAGGATGGGATGAGAGGCCCCAGGGCTCACGGGGACTGGACTGAGATACTCAAGGAGCTCTCCTGGGTCCCCGGTTCCCGCCTGGGGTGTCCTTTAACTTCTTGTTATGCAGATGATTGTACAGTCAGGATCACTTACCGGTTTGCTGTAGCCTCTGTGGCTGCCCCAGCCTTACTTAGTCTTTCGGACCTCCTCATTTTCAACCTCCCAGCTAGAGTTTCATCCAATGGAATGGCTCGGTTACTGGGGAGGATCCCATTGCCCAAAACTGGCCTGTTTGAGTGAAGCCACAGAGGCACTAGAGCCCTGGCCTGACAGTGGGTGGGCTACTCGGCCTCAAGGTCCAAGCACCACTCCTGCTCAGATAACTGCGGTGGAGGTGAGGAGTGAGGCAGGTCCCACGGGACCCAAGGCTGCCCTTCAAGCTAGACAGACCATGAAACATATCTCTTCAATTGCCTCGAGTATTAGCTACATCATGAAGTGGCTCATCCTTTCCCCTAATGCTAATCTCACTGTTTGGAAATATCCTCGTACTCCGTCTTCGGTTGTCATTCTGGAGTGCGAGTCCTCCATCCCTCTGGGTGATGAACTCTGCCCTGCTCCTCAGCTCTTGTTTGGGTTTAGATTCAAGCTGAATTGCATTAATGAAAGCAGCCAGATAGCATCTGAGCCCTGCACCGCCTTTCCTGCCAGGAGGCAGAGAGTGAGGAGCAGCTCAGCCAAGAGTAGCAGTTATAAAGATTCAGGGGGAAGATGGGGCTCTGAGGCCTCCCTCACCCCTTCTCGCTAACCCAGTGCCCTGCCTCAGCCACCATCAGGGCCGGGAGGTGGGAGGGGCTGTGTGCACAGCCTGGGAGTGTTTCCCCAGCCTGCATGGCCCCACCAGAGAGCAAAAATGCTTTGCCTTTCCATTTGTACAAGATGTCCCAGCTTCCCGCTCTAGTAGGAAATGAAAAAGAAAGCATTCTAGAATGAGAGAGAAGAAAAGAACTGGGTGGCCTCATTCTCGGAGTCAGTTCTGACTGTGCTGTGCTTTTCAGCTTCATCAGACCCCAGTGTTATTTCTGAGTGGCGGGAATAATGGAGCTTACACCTAATCAAGGAAGAGAATTCCAAACAAAAGCTTGGGTGGGGTTTCCTGGGCAGGAGTGTGATATTGTAATAAATGGGAAGCAGAGTTCTGCAGTCCAATCTCTGGGCTGATTACACAAATTATAACAGGGGCCCTGTTCTCTAAGGAATGTAACACACCCCACAGAGGCCCCTCCTCAGGGGTGTGTCTGCATTTCCTGCAGCTCTCTCCTCAACAGTTAAATGCTTGCACCAGAGGAGCTGAGAGCCTTGTTCGGAATAATTAGGGTCTCTGCCATGGGACCATTTTACAGGTGAGTGTGCCTTACATTAAAGTTCGCTAGGGAGTCCTATGGCTAAATCCTCTACCCTCGCCTGCATTAGTCAGCGGAAAGTGCCTGCCGGGTTCTGACATTCCAGTAACAATGGCCAACATTTCCAAGCGCTAATGAGCAAGGCACTTTATATGGAGGAGAGGAGGATGCTTAGATAAAGAGTCTCTCCTCGGACAAAAGGGGTGTCATTCTCTGTGACCATGCCTGGTGGCCTGTTGCTGTCCTCAGTCTCCTGTTCACCAGTATTCCCGCCCCCGCCCCCTGGTAGGGCCTTTCTGAACCCTCAGGGCTTGCTTTCTCCATGTGCCAGGTTCCTGCCCCTCAGGAATTCTGTGCTATTGCTCCCTCCTGCCACATCCCTCCTCACACCTTTCTCCTTTTCTCTCCTTTCTTTTCAGTCTGTTCCCTTGAGGTAGCTCCCCCAAGTCCTCTCTCCTGCCTTGTCCCCAGTGTCTGTGTTCACCTTACCGTCCACTGCATCATCACCTCTGTTAGCTCTTACCACCCATGGTGGCTATGCTTTTTTTTGTTTTGTTTTCATTTACAAGCTCCTTGAGGCTAAAGGCTGTCTCATTGATCTTCAAATTCCCAGTACCTGGCACATACTAGGTACACCTGAATGATCTCAAGAAATTGTCTCTCTCTCTCTCTCTCTCTTTTTTTTAATGAAGAGCAACTTCCACTCCATATATATATATATATATATATGAGAAAGGGAAAGTAGAGAAGTAGAGAGAGATAGAAACATCAATGATGAGAGAATCATTGATTGGCTGCCTCCTGCATGCCTCTTACTGGAGATGGAGCCCGCAACTCAGGCATGTGCTCTTGATCAGAGTCGAACTGGGACCCTTCAGTCTGCAGGCCGGCGCTCTAGCCACTGAGCCAAACCAGCTAGGGCCGAGAAAGTCTCTTAACAAACCGTATGTTCTGATTTTATTTTTCTCTTTATGCCCCATATCAGATAAATGTTTATCACAGCTTTGTCTGTTAAACATTTTACAATCATTTTGAGTTCCCCACCCCCCCCCCCCCCCCCCCCGCCCCCATGTCTCTTGCTGCTGTAGCTCTTGTTTAACTTCAGAATGCAGGAGAGCAGTGCGTGTGTGGCGAGGAGATGACGCCTGGTGCCTGTGGGCCGTGGCCCTCACTGTTCAGTGGGGACTTGTTATGTTCCCGCAGAAGAGTGAGGATGAGACAACACGGGTGACGGTGCCCCCCTGACGGCACCCCTCTGCTCCTCTGCTCCGTCCCTTCTAGCCTTCCTGAAATGCTCCCTTCCTGTTAGAACACCATCCTCACTGTTTCTTGTACAAGATGCCCTTCTCCCATGCCAGGCACGGTGGGTGGGTGCTCCACACCCTCCCCATGGGTGAGCAGGCCCTGAATCAGCTCCACCTGGTTTCCCCACCGGTGTCACCCAGGGCATTTTGGATGACATTCCCCCCACCCCCCTCACCCTTCGTGTGCATCCCATTTTATTGCAGCCATTTGTTTGTGGGTCTCCTCCTCTGGCAGAGGCCTGGCCGGCCTTACTCCTGCCTGTATTCCCCAGGGCCAGGTGTGCAGTTCCAGCTCGCTGAGCCAATAAATTAGTCCATAAGGAGCGTTTTAATTTCGCCTTTTTGAAATAAGTGTGCACGTCCTCAGTGGGGGCACATGTCCTATTTTACAGACGAGGACCGGAGCCTCAGAAGCTCAGGCCCTGGCCACGTGCAGTGGCTGAGGTGAGATGGTGACTCAGACTGAGACCTTGTCTGGCAGGCTTTTTCCTGGATAAGACAGACTCATGTGGATTTGATAAAAGTCACATGCTGTCAGGAGTCAGGCTGCCCTGGTTTCTGGTTTCCTCGTGGGGGTGGGCGGCTGTTCTGATAGGTAGCAGGAAGGCCCTCGGAGTCGCCGCGGGGTGGGTCAGAGTCGGCCTTTCCCGTGGTGGCGGCAGTGCTGCTTTCAGGCTGCAGCTGGAGGTTTAAGGCAAGGCTGCGAAAGCTCCACATTACACACCTCGTAGATTTTCCTACAAGTCACACTTCTGTGTTTTTGCTCAGCACATTAATTATCGATGCTATGTCAGATGCTGCATTCCCCTCACTGACACATGTGTTCTCAGAAATGCTTATAAATATCCCCTTGTCGCCTGTGCAGTTAGCTCCGAGGAGGAGAGGTGCGTGTAGGAGCTGCTAATGTGTGTGTCTGCTTGCTAGAGATTCACCAGCAGCAATCCCAGACAGGCTGTTAGTAAGTTATAACACGATGGTCTACTTGCCGCTGCCGTCCCCAGCTAACACTCGGGGCACAAACTTTCTCTCCACGGGGCTGCTCTCCACGGCCAGGGGTGATGAGAGTTCCCAAGTGTCATTTCGAGAAGCATGACAATGTTCCGTTAGTACAGCGCAACATTTCATTAGTTTGGAATAATGGAAAGTCACCCAACTTAGAGCAATTTAGGGAAAATTTGAAAATATTGAAGCATATACCTACAAAATTGCTCTAGTCTGACAGGTGATATGCTTGAAAGAGCTTTTTGGAAAGTGATCGGTGACACACATTTAAGACATTATTGCCCAGTAGAGGGTTTTAGGGGATCTATGCTAGTGGGTATTTAAGAGCAACAATTAACATACCACTTCATAATTAAGTGCTGCTGCAAAGCTTGAGGGGCACGCTGGCAACTGTTGCACCCTCACATTCCTCACATAGCCATGTGTCCGACAGAACGAACTTGAACCTGTTTTGCTTACCCTGCTCTGCTAGGCAGACCCTTTACACTTCCAACTGTGTGGGTCTAGGGTTACTTCGCACAGTGAATCCGTGCAGTCCACATGAGTGCCACTCTCCCGTGCTTCAAACCTGCAAGCACTGGGATGTCCGCGTGTGCGGCAGAGCTGGCCAGCTTTCAGAGAGCAGCACAGTCCGCTGCGGAGGATGGGCAGAAACTGGCTTTTGGCTGCGCCACAGCATTGTCACGGCCTGGGTTGAGGAGGCAGACATCCCTGCTTTTCATTGGCTGTGAGAACTAAATGTGTTACTTTACCTCTTTGAGCCTCCATTTCTGCATCTGTGAAATGAGGATAAAGACAGTAGTTACCTCCTAAAGTTAGTGTGAGGAAAAGTGAGGTGGCACATGTAAACTCTCAGGCATACATGTTCATGGTTTGTCTGGTGTGGCTGTTGCCAATGTGGTAAATAAATAAAATATAGCATGGCACGTGTTCTGTTAGACCAGGTATGTTTCATGTTCTGAGAAAACAAGTGTGAATGGGTAATTCCTGGTGGGGCATAGAAGGCTAAGAGGGCTGGTGGCCAGGGAGACTGCTAGGGAGGAGGCTATGAGCAGGTCAGTGCTTCTCTATTTATTCCCTTCACAAATACCTATGAGCCCTTAGGGTACGCCAGAGGCTGTGCCGGCACTGGGGTTGCAGGGGGGTGATGGATATGCCCTCTCGGAGCCTACCTCCCAGCAGGAGACAGAAGGCAGGCACACAGTGGCGTGTGCAAAAACCCCGGGGTAGAGGGTGGAAGGCAGGTGCTGGGGTTATGAAAGAACTCTGTGTGGCCAGGAGGTGGGTGCAGGGGCTGGAGGAAGCAAGCGCATGTTGGTGAAGGGCCTGTGTGTCACTAAGAAGCACGGGGAGCCATGGGAGCCTCGGTTTCTATTTTTAGTATCAAGGTTACCTTTCCTCCATTCTAATTGAAATACATATTCATTATAGAAAATGTACAAAAACTTAAAAGTAAAAGAGAAATATGCCCATAGTCCCACCACTGAGGAAAAAGGAGTATTTTGATGACTTTCTTTTTTTTTAAATATATTTTATTGATTTTTTACAGAGAGGAAGGGAGAGGGATAGAGAGTCAGAAACATCGATAAGAGAGAAACATCCATCAGCTGCCTCCTGCACACTCCCTACTGGGGATGTGCCCGCAACCAAGGTACATGTCCTTGACCGGAATCGAACCTGGGACCCTGGAGTCCACAGACCGATGCTCTATTCAGCGAGCCAAACCCATCAGGGCTATTTTGATGACTTTCTAACAAAATCTCCCCCCAAAGCATTGGTTGGTTAGTTTACTTCTTGAGTGGACATAGTTATAATCATGAGAGAAGTACAATCTTTCCCCCATTTATTATAGAGTAAACAATTTTTCAAGTTTCCATAAACAGCATTTTTCTGGTCTTGTAATAATCAAGAGAACGAAACAGCAAACTTAATCAGCCCCTTGTTTTGGATCACGACTAGCGTTGTTGTTGAGTAAAGAATGAATACTTAGCATCCTTCCTATGACGCTTTCTGCATCTAAGATTATTTCCTGATGAGAGATCCATCATTGTGACTAGTGGTGGTTCAAGGGAACGAACATTTAAAGATGTTTAAAACACATTGTCAAAGTACTTCCCTAAAAGATAGCACTGAAAAGGTTGCTAAACCTTTGACCTACAGACTCCTGGCACCGCAGGGGAGGGTGGGTTTGAGCAGCAAGAGGTTAGAGTCAGAGTGATTAGCCTCCCCTAGGGCAGTAGCATCTGAAAAAGAATGTCAGGACCCAGCATAAATGTGAGCTGCTTGCCTTCATGGGAGACTGTTAGCTGTGGACGGGGCATTTGGCTAGGACCTCCAGAATTCCCTCTTTTCTTTTTCCTGTTAGTTTTCAGGATGTAACTGTGTTTAAATATCACTATCCCTTATTGAACTGAGTTCTCAGAGCCCCTAATCCAAGGTATTAGCATTTTTTTAAAAAAATATATTTTATTGATTTTTTACAGAGGAGAGGGATAGAGAGTTAGAAACATCGATGAGAGAGAAACATGGATCAGCTGCCTCCTGCACACCTCCTACTGGGGATGTGCCCGCAACCAAGGTACATGCCCTTGACCAGAATTGAACCTGGGACCTTTCAGTCTGCAGGCCGACGCTCTATCCACTGAGCCAAACCAGTCAGGGGCAGTATTAGCATTTTTTATGTACCTAATTATTCAACTGCATAAAGTGTGTGTGTGTGTGTATGTGTGTGTGCGCGCGGCGGGGGCGGGCGGTGATCAGGAGAAAAGGGGCTGGGCAGTGACTGAAGTGTGGTCCTTGCTACAGTGTGGCTGACGCAGGACCCACCTGGCAGGGAGAATGCTGGAGAGAAGGGAACAGACCTGATGGCCCGAGGGGAGTAGAGTAGAATGTGGGCACGAGGTTGAAGACATGGGCTCTGGACTTGGCTCTCAGTCATGGTTCTGACTTGTCCATCAGCTGTCCGAGTGACCTGGAGCCAACTTCTCATGGATGCATGCCGACAGTGGTAATCTCGTTTGAGGTGTAACACTGCAGGATATTTTTAGGCATGTCCATGTAAGAGACTGTGATTTAAAGAAAAGATAGAGAATGATGAAATCCAAGTTCTTCATGTTGTTGAAAGCACAGTGTGGCTCCCGGGAAGTGCTGAGTCAATGTCAGCAGGCTTGGTTGATGATGACAGCCACTCATCAGAGGGTCCACCAGGGGCTGGATTGTTTTCCCTCAAAGACCACTTGTTTCTTTGGGTGGGGCTCTGCCCTATGGCAGACAAACACTTTCTTGACCATGCCCCAGAGCCCGGCCTTTGGAAAACATCCTTGGCCTGTTCTCTCAGGGCTGGAGACATGTCTCCCAGCCTCATGCTCCTGACCCCAGGGGCTGACATGTCTCCCAGCCTCATGCTCCTGACCCCCAGGGTCTGACATGTCTCCCAGCCTCATGCTCCTGACCCCCAGGGGCTGCCATGTCTCCCAGCCTCATGCTCCTGACCCCCAGGGGCTGACATGTCTCCCAGCCTCATGCTCCTGACCCCCAGGGGCTGTCATGTCTCCCAGCCTCATGCTCCTGACCCCAGGGGCTGACATGTCTCCCAGCCTCATGCTCCTGACCCCAGGGGCTGACATGTCTCCCAGCCTCATGCTCCTGACCCCAGGGGCTGCAGGAAGGAGCATCTGGAGGAGGCCCAGGTGAACCCTCACCTGGCTGTTCTGAGAGGCTGAGGCTGGACGGGCCCAGTGTTAGACCAAGCAGCGGTCTCCTAGGACTGCTTAACCATTTACCACAAATGGGGTGGCTTATGTGGGGAAGGAAAACAATTTTCCCTCCACCCTTCTGTGTTCTTACCTGAGACACTCTGAAAAACAATATTAGGGAGAAAAACAGAAGTTTACTAACATGTTTACCTCATGTGTACACGTGAGATAGCCCAGCAAAACAAGCATTCAAAGAGGTAGTTTTAAAACTCAAGCTTAAAGACCATCTTCACTGGGAAAAGGGAAGGAGGAGAGTAGTTTTTAGGAAAGATGAATGGGCCCTTGGAAGAAGAAATGGGAGATTGATAGTTTATGAGAAAGTTCATCTGGGCGTGGCGTTCGTTGATCTCTGGTGTGCTCCGGGATGACTCAGTCTTCCTTGGTTGATGAAACTCTTGGGGAGGGGATTTATACAATTGAGTTCCTTTTGGAAGACTTACCTCTAGGCAGTTAAGGGAAGTTGTGAGAAAGCCTTTTCTGGAATTTGCTGTTTTTACTTTCTTACAGCTCAAAATAATCATTATATCAAAGTAGCAAATCTTGCTACCCTTCATTCATAACAGAAATTTATTCTGTCTGGCAAAATCAGGGTGTTGGCAAGAGCCATGTTGCCTCTGAAGGCTTTAGGGCCGCGGTTCTCAACCTGTGGGTAGTGATCCCTTTGGGGGTCGAATGACCCTTTCACAGGGGTCGCCTAAATACATCCTGCATGTCAGATATTTACATTACGATTCATAACAGTAGCAACATTACAGTTATGAAGTAGCAACGAAGATGATTTTATGGTTGGGGGTCACCACAGCATGTATTAAAGGGTTGCGGCGTTAGGAAGGTTGAGAACCAGTGCTCTAGGGGGACTCATTCCTGACCTCTTCTAACTTCTAGTGGCTCCAGGCACTCCTTGCCTTGTGGCTACTTCAAACAAATACCTCTCTATTCATTTGGCCTTCTCTTGGGGGCTCCTATAAGGACACTTCTCATTGAATTTAGGTTAGGGCCCAACCTTACAATCCAGGATGATCTCATCTCGATATCCTCCACATCCAGATGTAAACATGCAATGACACTTTTTCCAAATCCGTTCACATTGGCAGGTTTCATGGATAAAGACATGGGCATATCTTTTGCAGAGGGGAGGGGTCACTGCTCAGCCACTATAGGCCTGAGAGTAGGTATGTGTTCTCATGGGAGGACTGAACGTCTTCTCTGACACCACTCTTTGTAACTCCAGTGCCGTTGACACTTGGAGCAAGGCTCCCTGGCCTGACCTTCTGGGTCTAATGCCTCAGCTCCTTTCTAGGAGATGAGAGGTTGAGAAAGGTCCCACCAGAGGCAGGCCATGAGCCCAAGCAGTTGGTGTCCAGCATTGCCAGGACATTAGGGTGCCCTTTCAGACACACCGTGGTGCCCAGACATTCTTGAAAGGATAGCATTTGGAGTTCCCATGTGAGGTTGGTGAGCCTATAGTCAGAAATCTTGGCATCTTACGTAAGCAGGTGAACTTGATGGTGGTAATTATAACTACAGTCGAATGTTTGTGGTTTGTGGAAAACAGAAGCCCTGTGACACATGAGAGAAATGTTGTGATAGTGCAGCTGAATTTCAGTTACCACTATTATGTAAACACCCCCCAGATGTGAATGTAAACAGAGTTCTAATAAGAAGCTACTATTGGTCATTGTGGAGGTCAGTGGTGGGTTATATTTCAGGGTCAATAATCTGGCTTTAAAATGACAGTCAGTGGAGTAATAATTACTCATGAGCTTGTTTGCCTTTCTGCCTTCTTCAGGTCAAAGCACCGCTGAATTTTTTATGATCATTGTTCTCTCTTCTTCCTACCTACCCCCTCCGTATGCTTTTCCTTACGCCACTGCTCTTCTCTTTCCTCTTCTCCAGACTCTTTAGTCCAGTGGTTCTCAACCTTCTGGCCCTTTAATACAGCTCCTCATGCTGTGACCCGACCATAACATTATTTTCGTTGCTACTTCATAACTGTAATGTTGCTACTGTTATGAATCGTAATGTAAATATCTGATACGCAGGATGGTTTTAGGTGACTCCTGTGAAAGGGTCGTTCAACCCCTAAAGAGGTTAAGACCCACAGGTTGAGAACTGCTGCTTTAGTTGAAAATGTTAACAGAATTGTCCTGTTGATAAGAACATGTTTTCAAAGAGGTTCCGTCCAAAAGCTTACGTGGTTTTTAGAGACTGGTCTTCTTGGACCACATTTCCCCTTTGCCACCCATGGGAAAAGGTGCCAGACTACTCCTTGGCTCTTTTCCAAGTGTGTCAACAGCCAGTTGGTTCCCAGTTACCAAGAGCAGAATAATCTTGGGTAAATATGGCCGTTGGAAAATAAGCAAATACTGGTCTTGGCAATTAGTCTTTCATGTGTTTGGTCCCTTTAGTTTAGCGGGCAAAACAGGAACTACACCAGAGGGCATGGCATCAAACACCACATCTGGTTAAAGAACATAGGTAGAAGTATATAAATAATACTTTAAAAAGACAGTGTCATTTCCATCCCTCTTTTTCTGCCCCCCTCACTCTCTCGTTCTCTGAACAAGTCTGAATATTCCCTTAGCACTGAATCTGACTTGCTTGAGCAAGAGCATCTGGACTTTAGCTTATTGACATTCAGGCCAGATAATTCTTTGTTGTGGATCTGTCCTGTACCTTGGAGGATGCTAAGCGGCATCCTTGACCCCCTAACAATCAGATGCCAGTTGTAACAATCAGAAATGTCTCCAAATAAAACCAAGTGTCCCCTGAGGAACAGAATCACCCTGGCTGATGACCACTGTCTTAAGCAGATCCTCCCCAAAGTGGTAGTGTGTAAGCCCTTCAGAGTTTGATTTGTGTGTGTGGGTGTAGGAGTGGTGGTTGTGTTTTTTAACCTTGACTCTTACTCCTTGAGATTCACCTTCTGACACAGCTGTACTCAACATGTTCATGGTGTGGGTCTCATGGAAGTGAGGGAGGTTGGTGATTATCAAATCAACATTATTGGCTGCTAACTTTCAGAGCAGGTATTAGCTATTTTCTTTTCCTGGCTTATTGCCATTCCTCTGCTGGTTTTAAAAGGGGGATGCCAGTCACACTGAGGGTGCTTGGGAGATGAGCCTGACACCTGGCACCTTTCTGTTAGTTGATCCTTCAACTGGGCAACAAAGCATGACAGTAGTCTGTTGCCTATCACGCCTGTGGCATCAATCAAACTTACTTTGTGTCATCAGAAGGAAGGTGCCGACCTTCCATGTCAAGGCGACACACTGTTTGGGTAGATGTAGTTCCTGGACCTTCTCAGGCGTGACTGCATGTGTCCGCAGCCAGCTAGTCCTGCTTCTTTAGAAAACTTCCAAGACTTTATCCCTATGGACTTGTCAATCTGCCTTTTAAAGCCTTAAGCCTCTTCATCATTTAAACACACAGTTTTGAGTTGGTTGCAGTAATGTCATCATATTAATACAATTATGTTAAAAAGCATTGCATGTTACCTTTCTATTGTCTCTTGATTGGAAATTGCAAACATCTGCAGAAGTAGAAGGACTAACATGAGCACCATGTACCCATCACACCTCCTCAATAATTATTAATACACTAGGGGCCCGGTGCACAAAAATTTGTGCACTCGGGGTGGAGGGAGTCCCTCAGCCCGGCCTGTGCCCTCTCACAGTCTGGGACCCCTCAGTGGATGTCCTATGATGGCCCCAGTCTGCCAGGCGCCTTGTGTGTGTGTGTGTGTGTGTGTGTGTGTGTCACCACTGGAGACCTGCCCCCAGCCGCATCTGAGGCTCGGAGCAGTCCTCCTGTGTGTGTCTACCTGCCAGGGGCCTGCCCCCAGGCACACCGTGGAGGCTTGGAGCAGGCACCCCCTCTATGTTGATCTCTCAGACTCTTGCCCTCCCCTGCATGTTGTTCTCTTTTTTGAGCTGTGGCCAGGGCTGGGTGCGGCCTGCCTCCCAAGCTTGCCTACTGCCCAT
>PVJC01036041.1:0-17952 GCA_004026665.1 Murina feae | reverse complement strand
CCCCCCCCCCTCCCCGCTCGAGATTGCTGCCCCAGATCTCTGCACAGGCTGTTCCTTCTGCCTGGAACAGCCCTCCTCCTCCTCGTCCTGTGCCTGTCCCCTTCTCATCCTTAGGTCTTATCTTTGTTTTTTTTTTAATGCTTTTTTATTGATTTCAGAGAGAGGAAGGGAGAGAGAGATAGAAACATCAATGATGAGAGAGAACCATTCCCTCTCACCTCCCACTGGGGATCGAGCCCACAACCCAGGCACATGTCCTGACCAGGAATCGAACCCTCCTGGTTGACACTCAACCACTGAGCCACACCGGCCAGGCAGGGGTCTTGTCTTTAAAGCCTCGTCTCCTGACAGGTGTCCCACCCCCATCGGCTGTTATTTCAGCCCCTGGTGTTCCCTAAAACGTCACCACCGTTTTGAATAGGTTTGTCTCTTTGGTTTATGTCTGTCTCTCCTAGTGAAATGCAAGCTTCGTGGGAGCAGACACTGGGCCTGCCTTGCTCCCTGCAACCCGAGCACCTCGCCCTGGGCGGGACACAGAAATGACCTCTTGGGCAGGTAAGTGAAGATGACTCCTGGCGATGGGAGAAGATGGAGCCACTTTGGTTGTTCCAGGTCAGTGAGCAGGAACGACACATTCGCCGGCTGTTCCTCAGGTTCATTGTTTAGTACTTTGAGGAGCAGGTGGGGCAGATGGGTCTGAGCTGGGTCAGTGAAGGATGAAGGCCAAGGGACCTGGCTGCACCGCTGGTTCTATTCATTTGCTCACTCGCTGGGCCTGCTCCAAGCCTGCCCTTAAGGAGCTCCCGGACTGAGGGGTGGAGCCCAGGCCTCTGGCAGCTTCACTACAGGTCTCTTAGGTCCATGGCTCTGGCCTTGACGGAGAGCCTCGCCTGCCCCCTCGGCCCCTGCTCCCTACCTGAAAGGGACGGTCCCTGGACAGGACTCCCAGGAGCCCTGGCAAAAGAAGGGGAGTGGTCAGTGAGGAGCAATCCTCCAGGTAGAAATAGTCATCATGACAATGACCCTAGAGGCAAACACTGCTGGGTGCTCCCGTGGCTCAGGTCCTGCTCTCAGCACTTGGCCTGTGGTAACTCGGGGAATCCTTCCAACAACCCCATGTCTTGGCACTGAAAGAGTAGGGTGAGCCCTAGCCGTGTGGCTCCGTGGATAGAGCATCGGGCTGCAGAGTGAAGAATCCCAGGTTCAGTTCCGACCAAGGGCATGTGCTTTGGTTGCAGGTTCCTCCCCAGCCCAGGCCAGGGCCCTGGTCCTCGTTGGAACATGTGCAGGAGGCAACCACATCCATGTTTCTCTCTGTCTTTCCCTCTCTCTAATGTTCTCTCTAAAAATCAATGGGGGAAAATACCCTCGGATGAGGATTTGAAAAAAGAGAGAGAGAGAGTAGGGTGAGGCCCCTGGAGGACACTCAGCATATGCGTCCTAAATGACAGGCCTGGAAGGTTTACCTGTGGGGATTCAAGGCAGACATATGTAAGCACTTCCAGAGACTGTGAGAACCTTGTCCGGGACAGACTCAGATGGCTGATGGAAAGGGAGGAGGGAGGGGAACCAGATGACCTCACTCATTCAAATATACCCAGCGCCTTACCCTGCCAGGCACTGACCTCAGACTGGTGGGAGGTCAAGACAGATGGGGCAAGAGCATTCGTGCAGCCAGTGCCCAGCGAGGGGAGGTCTGAGGACAGCTGGGCCTGCAGGGGTGGGGGCACCCGAGGAAGCTGTCCCTGTGCCGGGATCCCTTGACCTCCATCCAAGATGCGCGGGAGGGGAGCGGACAGGGTTGGAGGTGGCGGGCACCCAGAGGCTCGGGCTGGCCACCCCAGCCCTCCCCAGCGCGACTGGGAGTGACCGAGACCCTCCACGTCAGCACTGCCTGCGCCGTCATTTCCGGTGGGCTGGGCTGGGGGTTGGCAATGGCCCGCAGGCGGTGGCGTCAGAGTCCCTAGCCCACCCCACAGGGAGGGCGTTTGCCTCGTTGCATCCGGCTCCGAGCTCCCACGGGTCCCTATCTGGGCTCCAGTCCCACCTCTAGGGTCCGGGAGCTCCTCGGATGGGGCTTGGGAAGTGCTCCAGGTCCCCGCGTGTGAAACCCGCCGCAGGGAATCCCAGTGCCCAAGGCTTGGGGGACGTTGAGTCGGTCACCCTGGCGTCTGGACGCTCCTGACAGGGAACGCAGTGCATTAGGTCTGTGTGACCCACAGATGAGGCTCCCAACGCCAGCTGACCTATAAGTCGCAGCCATGTGTGGCTTTGTACTCTGCCGAGAGGAGAAGGCCTGCAGTGGATCCCAGGGCTTGTTGGCTGGGCGCTCAGGAAGACAAAGGCATTTCCTGCTTCGAAGGCAGATCTCATTTTCCTCCTCACCCAATGGTTTACAAAATATGATTACATCTGCCCGGAAGGCACAAGAGTGATCCCACTGGCCACGGAGCCTGGGTTCCGATGAACCCAACTGGTCCAGGGGCCCTGCCCAGGCCTGGTGTGCAGCAGGAACCCCATCCCTCAGCACCCACAGCTCTCTGAGTCCCTTTGGGAAGCTTCACAAACTTGGTTGCCCAACTTCAGCCCACCCCCACCCACCCCAGTGTTGTGGGATCCAGGGGGATCAGCCTGAATGACCCTGCCTAGTGCTCAGGCAGCATGGAGAATCCAGCCTTGGTGACATTCTTGCCTCTACCAGGCAATGCTCCTGGGACTGGGGCACAGGGAGGGTGGCTGGGTATAATCAGGGTATTTCAACAGTAGTGCCAGCATATAGTGGGTCCTAATAAAAATGAGTTAGATAGCCCTCGCTGGTTTGCTAAGTGGTTAGAGCATCGGCACAGACTGAAGGGTCAAAGGGTTTAATTCTGGTCAGGGGCATGTACTTCGGTTGCAGGCTCGATCCTCGTCCCAATCAATCGATGTGTCTCTCTCACACTGATGTTTCTCTCTCTGTGTGTCTCCCTTTCCCTCCCACTCTCTCTAAAAAAAAAAAAAAAAAAAAATCAATGGAAAAATATCGTCAGGTGAGGATTAACAAAAAATAAAATAAAGATGAGTTACATGAATGCTGGAGTCTGAAAACTCCTTTAAGGAAAGAATGCTTGGGTAGGTGAAACTTTTTTATTTTAATGGGTATAACTGGATATAGGATATAGGATCCCAAGGAGAGGGCGATTGATTACAGGTACCGTGATTGCCAATGAGCATTCACTCACGGAGGGTATCGATAAGCCAGCCTGTTCTAGGCACTGAGCAGCCAGCTGGGGACAGAAGAGAAGTTCCTTGCTGTCGGGAGACCCAGAGCCAGAGAAACACAGAAGGTAAATAAAATAAAATAATTTCAGACAGCGAGAGCCCAGCCGGGAGGGAAGGGGCGGGATCAGCTAGTGGCAGCCAGAGCAGGGCCCCAGGGAGACCCCGCCCCAGGCTCCTCCCAGGCTCCGCCCCCATCTTTGCATACGCCTTCTGATTGGCCGGCGGTGGCAGGCCCCACCCCGTGGAGCGCGCGGTTGGGGAAGCTCTATAGGCGGTTGGGGAAGCGCTGGGCAAACCCGGCCAAGATGCAGCCGCCGCCGCGGGAGTCGCTGGGCGGGCCGCGGGCATCGCGGGCCGGAGCCGGGCCGGGGACGTCCGCCGCGGCGCCCGCGCACTCGTAGCTCCCCGCTCTGCCTGCGGGCCCGGGCCCTCCTCGCCGCCCAGTCGCCCGCCGTCCCCTCCCCTCCGCCCTTTGTGCCGCCGCCGCTCGGACTTCCCGGCTCCGCTGGACCCGGGCCGGGCCAGATCGCCGCGGCGGCGCATCAGCCCGCGGGGGGCGCCGGGTCAGCAGCCGATGGCGAAGGGGCGCAGCGCGGGCGGGGCCGCTGCAGCCGGAGTCGGCGACGCGGGAGCCCGGGCCCGCCTCCGCCGCATTGTCCCGGGCCCCGCACCGCGGCCCTGAGCCGCGCCGCCGCAGCGCCCGCCCGCCCGCCCCGCAGGCCATCCATGCGCAGGGCCGCCGGCATGGAGGACTTCGCAGAGGAAGAGGAGCCCTGGTATGACCAGCAGGACCTGGAGCAGGGTGAGCTCGGAGGAGGGGGCAGGAGAGCGAGGTGCGCCCCGCGACCTCTGTCCGCTGCTCCATTGTTGGGCGGCGCTGCACCCCGCGGCCCGGACTCCGATGGGTGATGCGTGTGCAGAACGGGGACGTGGAGAGACGGGGCGCGCTTCCCTGGAAGACCGGGCCGGGGCCGCGGAGACCTGCAAAAGTCGGGGGAACAGCCTCTCTCTTTCTTCCCCGAAGGACAGGGCCACACTTCACCCAGCTCGCCCACCCCGAAGGAGAGGCAGGCACTGCCCAGGGCCCCCTGACAGGGCCGGGGGCCTGAGTACTGGCTTGGCTGGAATTCCTCGGAGGCCGGGAGGTGGCTGCTGGGCTGTTTTGCTGGGAGGGGTGGAGTGTGTTGGGGGGAGGGGGAGAATGGTCTTATCCCAAATCCAGCGACACCCTTCTTCCCTGCCAGAATTCCTGAGCTCTAAGACTCCCAGAAAGTTTCCCCAACTCCCTTCCCTCAACCCAGGGAGGGGATAGGGGTTCGGGCACCCAGGCCAGGGGAGAGGTGAAGATTTGGAGTCCTCTGGCCCTCCCCCTACCCCCCCCCCCAAAAAAAAACCGCCCCCTCCATCTGAGCAGCGAGAACGACTGCAAGTGATGAGGTGGCCGAAGTGACATCACTAAGCGTAGGGGACGGGCTGTTAAGACCGGAAGGAGGAGTAGGCAGAAGGGTCAGGGCCAAGGCCTGCTAGGCTGGAGTCAAATCCACCCTCTCCTCTCCCAGGAGCACCTCATTCTTGGAGGTCAGGGCTGGAGGGGGGTCCAGGAGACGTGACCACAGCCCTCGGTGGGCAGGCGTGGACACAAGTCTGATTGTGTGATGACACCGCAGCTCTGGGGTTCTGAGCCTTCACCCACAGTCCCCAAGGCCTGGCTTTGCCCTCAGGGAGACATCTACCCAGATCCTGGAGCCTTTGTGCCTGGCCCTGACCCACATCCTCACGTGGCCAGATTTGCTGGTAGATGAAGCTCCGTCCTTGTGCTCAGGAATGTGGGGTAATCAGGGCCTCTGAGGACTAGTGTGAGACTGCGCGAGCTGGGCTGCCTGCTGGACTCCATGGCTCAGTCTCCCCTCAGCTTCCTTGCCTGCAGTGAGATGCCCAATACTGGCTGTGACAACCCCTCCCCAGCCCTGGGCACTACTCTTGCATCCGACAAACACCTATCAGACACTATCCTGGGCACCGGAGTAGCCCCAGGACGCGGCCCACTAAGTGGACCTGGTGGAGGTGGGCTTGTAATCGAGTGTAGGTGACAGGGTGCAATGAGAGGGCTTCATGGAAGAGGCAGCCTGGAAGGAGAGGTTGGAAGATGGCCTCCTCTCGCGGGAGGCAGATGGCTCATTTCTTTCCTGCTCCCTCACGGAAGTCCCTGGCACCATGCCCGGCCCAGATGTGGGGGGAAGGAGCCAGGGAGTAAGGGTGGGAGATGCTGCTCCCAGAGAGGGAGAGGTGCCCACATTGCCACCGGGCTGGGTCCCTGCTCTGGGCCAGCGTGGGGGGTGGTCCCAGCTGGCCCCCAGCTCTGGCCTTGCTGGCCTGCAGCAGTCAGCCTCCCCTTCTAGCCTCAGTAGTACCCAGAGCCCTGGAACTAGGAGGGAAACCAGAAATAGGACAGTCTCAGAAGACATCGGAGCTTTTGACCAAACACCAATGAGAGCTGAGCCTGGGGAGTGCCCTCTGCCCTCGGGGACTCCACATTCCAGCAGAGGAGGCAGAAAGGAGGTCAAACCGTAGCTGCAGGGGTCCCTCTGAGCCCCAGGTGGAAGGTGCCCCTGGGCCGAGGGAGGAAGGCAGGCATTCTAGGTGGAGGGGACGCCTGTACAAGGCATGGAGCAACATGGAAAGATCATGCATGACTGGAAGGAGGACTTAGAGCGCTGGGTGGGGTTGGAGGAAGTCCCAGGCACAAGTACTGGGCACTACCCCCATGGGGCCAGCATGGAGAGCTGGAGGGGGGCATGAGTGTTTGCCAAAAGCCGGCCGCGGTGGGGATCAGATGCCTGTTGCGCCCCCTTCTCTACACCCAATTCCCCAGTTCTCTGCCCAGCTGCTCCCTGGGTGCCCCTTAGTGTCTGGGAAGTGGTTTGCCCAGCCAGCCTGGTGCTGGAGCAGCACCGCCTTAGGGCAGGCCCAGCTTCGCGTTCCGGGGCTTGGCCACCAAGGTCCTGTCCGACTTTGATGCTGCTGTTCCCACTATTGAGGTCCCAGGTTCTCCCTGCCCCGTGCCCATGGCCAGCGCTTGTCAAAATGGGAAACGCCATGAATGAGTGAGCACTGGCACTCCTCCCCATCGCAGACCTGTGGGTGCCTCTTCCCGCTGAGACGGGGCTGCTGAGTCACAGATCTGAAGTCCTGGGCGCCTGACCTTGAGACTCGGCCTCCGGTGAGAGCTCTGGTGTGATCGGGTGCCTGTACCCCAATTCTGTGGACACGGAGTTCCTGACATTCAGGCCCTGGAGGCTGTAAGCCGGACACCCGCAGCCCTGCCAGGTGGTAGATGGCCTCCCCCCTCCCCCCCTTTATCTTTGTCTCTCCTTCTCTGTGCCTGTCCCCTGTCCCTTTCCTGCCTCCCTGCTCCAGAGTCTATGGGGCCTCACCAGACCCCAATCAGTGAGCACAGTGGGGTTTCAGCATTTCCTTTCAGACATCCCCGTCTCCAGTCCGTGACCTCTCGGGCTTGTGGGGTGTTGCTCCTGGTCAGCACCTCAGCTGATTCAGGGGGAAACTGCTGAAGCCGCTGCAGGAGACCCAGAAACCCGGGGTCCAGGCCGGGGAAGTGCCAGGCGGCTCTGTACTTTCCCTGGCTTGGCCCAGTGGTCTCGTTGTGGCCGGCTGCTCATTCCTCTGGCTTCTGGCTCAGCGAGCTGCCCCTTTCTCCCACTCCCGGGCCTCCCTCCCTGGAGCCTTCCGTTAGCTGTTGCCCTTCCCCAGCACTGGCTCCACTCAGTCCCTGGCCCTGCACCTTCTAGACCTTTCTTGTGATCCCTCCTGGCCGCTTGGACCAGCTGAGCTTGCATTATGACCCAGTTTCCCTGTGATAGTCCCTGAGATTGTCCCCACCCCCAAGAGCTTCTGTTCCCTTCTTCCCCACTCCTGAGTCACTAGGGGGCCCAGGTCCGGGTCACTGCCTTCCAGGGCCCAGCCCTGGTCTATAGTGTGACTTCGGCTGCTGCAGGAATGCACGCAGCTCAGAGGCTCACCTGGGAGGACCAGCAGAGAGGGCTGTGTTCATGACCATTCCTTGCCCACTCTGAGCCCTGGGACTCTGCAGGGGGTCCACACGGGTCACCCACAGAGTCTGTCCCATCACATCAGTAGCAACAGCCTCTTTACAGGCTCCCTGACAGTTCCCAAGGGAGGAAAGGCTGCTGAGTGTGGCCCTGGGGGTGGTCTTGCTGGCTCCCGACTTCCCACTGAGCACTCAGCAGAGCAGGGCTGCAGTTTCACAGCCCTAACATCTAGCCGCTCCCTTTGTAGACTTGCCCAACTTACAGCTGATAAATTCCTACCCCAAGTGTCCTCACTGCCCCACCGGTTCCTGTCAGGCAGCTAGTGTTTCCTGGCATCATCGGCAGGAGGTTAATGAATGGCTCAAGGCTAATGGCTCTTCGCTGAGATTTGTTTGAGCGAGTGTTCTGTCTAATGGCGGGGGAAGGTGTTTGGAGGGCGGCTTGTTGTCCAGACGGAGCCATTGTCATTGCAGCCTTGCTCCAGGATCTCGGCTTTGTCCTCCTCAACCAGGGACTCCTCTGGGTGACATCTGGGCGCAGCCCCCCGCCCCCCTCACCTGGCCTAGGTCCAGCCTGGGGGCTGCATGCTGCCCGTTTTAAAAATCTCACCTCTGTGTGGGAACAGACTCCAGGTTTGTTCCTGAAGTTTGTTCCTAACGGATGGCTAGGACTTTGGTCCAGGCCTGGTGGTTGGTCAGAGTCCCCTCTGGCTTTCTAAGAGGGGGTCAGTCCTCGCCCCTGGGCTGGAAGAAAACCCAGGCTCTGCTCTCAAATGCCCACCTGGAGTCACTGCTCTCTGGGGCTCTCTGAAGGACTCCCTCCCCCACTGTATTTCTGAACTTGCCAGGAGGGAGGACAGAGGCCTTCCATCCTCTAAGGGTCCCAGAACCACCCCTGTCGTTCTGGAAAGGGAACACGGAACTGAGCTTGATCCCCGGACCATATCCCTTGGCTCTGACAGAGCTGCCTTCACGCCTCTGGTTGGGGTTTATACCATTGGCCTAGACTGAGGGCCTCATTGCGGGACAAGCATCCAGCTTTCCTGGATGGCATTTTGGGGGAACAGATCAAATAGGCCCCTCCTCCTCCCCACCACACAGCCCCCTAAAAGCAGGCCAGGTCCCCTCCCGGCTCTGACAGGTGTTCATGTACCTCAGGCTGGGGCGGGGAGAGGAGGTTCTAGTCCTGCAGATACAAGAATCGGTGGGGGGAAGAGGACGGCTTGTTTCCCAGGGAGAGGAGGTTTCAGAGAGGGGCACGCGTCACTAGGACCACATGCTACTGACTGGGACCAGGAGACCTGAATTCTGCTTTCAGCGAGGCTACAGCCCAGCTGGGGACCTTGGGCAAGTCCTCCCCTCTCCTGTCATCCATAGAATAAGGATGTTACGCCAAAGAGCTCTGAAGCCTCATCCAAACTCTAATACCCAGCAAGCCCTCTGCCCCGCCACCTCAGTGCGCTCCCAGTCCCCTCCCAGCCCAATCCCAAGGCTGCCCATTGCCAGCCGCCCGCTGGTCCCAGGAAGACGAGCTCTCCCGTATTATCGTCCAAGCCATTTGCCCCTGGGTCTCATCACACACTCCTCACTCTTTCAAGCAAGATCGATACACCTGCTCAGTGCCAGGTACTGATCTCGGTCCTGGGGATATCAGTGAAGTAACAGGCAAAACCCCCGCCCTGTGAGCTGATAGTTAGTCAGGACAGGTGAACAAGAGAAGTAAGCAAGCTGTTTGGTGCCTTAGATGGCGATCTGTGCTAAGGAGAAAAAGCTAAGTGGCAAGGGAGTGCAGGAAAGGGGCCGGTGCCGATTAAAATCCATAGTTGGGAAAAGTCCTCCTGGAGACAGTGACATTGAAGCACAGACTTGAAGGCAGACAGGGATGAGCCCTGGGAGGTGTGGGGGTGTATTGCTTCCAGGCAGAAGCAACAGCCAGTGCAGAGGCTTCACTCCTGGTCTGCATCCCCTCCCACGTGGGCAAGGCCGGAGAGCCCAGCCCGGACACTTCCATCTTTCTGGTCCACTGAGCTGCATATTCTGCTTGTCCCTCTAGATCCACTCTCGACCCTTCTCCCTCTGACCTCAGGGGACTGCTTCAGCCAGGTTACCTGGCTCTCCTGAGCTCAGCTCATAGGAGGGATGGGCGGGGCGAGGTCAGGAGGTGGTGGGAATGACTTCCCCAGGACATCCCTTGTGTCCTGGTCGCCTTGGGGTCCCCGAGGCCCAGCTCCGAATGAATGCTCAGAACATGAATGGGGGTCCTCTGGCTTCTTTCTCACATTGCTTGTCGCTCCTCCCACCCTCTGCCCTTCCCCCCAGACTTGCACTTGGCAGCTGAGCTGGGGAAGACACTGCTGGAGAGGAACAAGGAGCTGGAGGCATCTCTGCAGCACATGTACGCCACCAATGAGGAGCAGGTGCAGGAGATCGAGGTGAGGCCCGCCCTGCGCAGCCATCCCGGGCAGCCCTCTTGCACCACTGCCTCTACCCCCCAAAGCACACCTGTTCCTAGAAGTGGGAGGAGAGCCCAGGCAGAGACATTCTCCCGAACCCTGATGAAAGGTCACTCACCCACCCCCCCTACCGACCCCCAGCACCTGACCAAACAGCTGGACACACTGCGGCGCGTGAATGAGCAGCACGCCAAGGTGTACGAGCAGCTGGACCTGACCGCCCGGGACCTGGAGCTGACCAACCAGAAGCTGGTGCTGGAGAGTAAGGCTGCGCAGCAGAAGATCCATGGGTGAGGGCCGGGTGGGGAATTATGGGAGGAGGGGCGCTGAGGGCAGGCCCAGGACCGGGCGTGCTGTGGGCATGGGGACCCAGGGATGTGACACCTGCTCCTCCTCCCAGAAGCCCAGGCTGAGGACCTGGGATGGTGGTGAGTTTGCCTGAGGAGGGCTGGCCCCTCCCCTTAAAGTCCCTCCCCTGTGTGTCCCCCACCCAACCCCCAGGCTGACGGAGACCGTTGAGCGCCTGCAGGCCCAGGTGGAGGAGTTGCAGACCCAGGTGGAGCAGCTTCGGGGCCTGGAGCAGCTGAGAGTGCGCCGGGAGAAGCGGGAGCGCAGACGCACCATCCACACCTTCCCCTGCCTCAAGGAGCTGTGCACCAGCAGCCCCGGGTAGGTGAGGTGCCGCTCGTGTCTGAGTGCCCAGGATGCCAGCCAGCAGGAGAGCAGGGAGAGGGTGAGCAAGGAGAGCTGGTGCATCGTCCGGGCTGTTGGCGAGACTGGTCCCGTTGCTGACAAGAGTCAGCAGCTGGCGATCCCTGAACCCTGGCCATGAGCCCCTGACTGCTCAGCAGCTGAATGGTCATGGCAGTTCCATCGTCTTCGCTACTCAGATGAGGACGGTGAACCCAGAGGTTAGGTGTCCTTCCCCAGGTCACCTGCTCGTAAGCCAGGAGGGGTTACCACTACCCCTCAGTTCCCGTTAAACTCAGTGAGACGACTTGTTAATGTCACACATGTGGTGTGTTTAGTGGGCGTTTCAATAGGGTCCTGGCAGAGGACAGTGCCTCTCACAGAGTAACTGAGGGGCGACTGCTAAGGAGGTGTGGGCCAGGCATAGGTGCAGGGGGAGGGGTGGACACTGCAGCCCTCAGGGTTGCCATAGTGAGGGGCTGTTATTCCAGGCCCAAAGGGACCTGGAAGGCATGGAGGGCGCTGCCCGCCTGCACTGACCAGGAAGGAGCCTGGGGAAGACATTCCCACCACGTCCCCTCCTCCCACTCCCGCCCTCCCCCCACTCATCCCTCCTATGGGCTGAGCTCAGGAGAGCCAGGTAACCTGGCTGAAGCAGTCCCCTGAGGTCAGAGGGAGAAGGGTCGAGAGTGGATCTAGAGGGACAAGCAGAATATGCAGCTCAGTGGACCAGAAAGATGGAAGTGTCCGGGGCTGGGCTCCTGGGCCTTGCCCATGACCAAAGCCCCTGCCCACCTGCCCGCCTCCCTCTCCCAGGTGCAACGAAGCCTTCCGCCTGCACAGCTCGTCCCTGGAGCTGGGCCCGCGGCCCCTGGAGCAAGAGAATGAGAATCTGCAGACTCTGGTGGGGGTGCTGCGCTCCCAGGTGAGCCAGGAGCGGCAGCGCAAGGAGCGGGCGGAGCGCGAGTTCGCCTCGGTGCTGCAGGAGTACTCGGAGCTGGAGCAGCAGCTGAGCGAGATGGAGGGCTGCCGCCTGCGCGTGCAGGAGCTGGAGGCCGAGCTGCTGGAGCTGCAGCAGATGAAGCAGGCCAAGACCTACCTGCTGGGCCGGGAGGACCACCTGGCCGAGGCCCTGCTGGCCCCCCTCACCCAGGCCCCCGAGGCCGATGACCCCCAGCCAGGCAGCGGGGACGAGTTCGGGGCCCAGGACGGCGTCGCCTCCCCGGCCACCTCCCCCAGCCACGCAGTGCGCAAGAGCTGCAGCGACACGGCGCTCAACGCCATCGTGGCCAAAGACCCCGCCAGCCGGCACGCGGGCAACCTCACGCTGCACGCCAACAGCGTGCGCAAGCGGGGCATGTCCATCCTGCGCGAGGTGGACGAGCAGTACCACGCGCTGCTCGAGAAGTACGAGGAGCTGCTCAACAAGTGCCGGCAGCACCGCGCGGGCGTGCGGCACACAGGCGTGCAGACCTCGCGGCCCATCTCCCGGGACAGCTCGTGGAGGGACCTGGGGGGCAGCGAGGAGGGCCAGGGCGAGGCCACGGCAGGCGAGAAGAGCCTAAGCCAGCACGTGGAGGCCGTGGACAAGCGGCTGGAGCAGAGCCAACCCGAGTACAAGGCGCTCTTCAAGGAGATCTTCTTCAGGATCCAGAAGACCAAGGCCGACATCAATGCCACCAAGGTCAAGACCCACAGCAGCAAGTGACCCTATTCCGACCTGCAGCCTCCCCCAGGCCAGCCAGGGGCCCCTCGAGCCTGGGCCCGCTGCCTCTGGTGAGTGAGGGAGCCTTCTGGCATCAATACATCCCATGGAGGTCACTCCTGAGAGCTCGAGCTTGTCGGGGGGAGAGGGCACCGCTGCCCGCAGGTGTGGGGGTGACCCACGTCAACAGGCCTCGCCTCCCAGAGCCCTCCACTGTCCTGTGTCAGCCCAAGGCACAGCTCTGAGTTTCAAAGCCAAACGTCCCCCCTTCCCCGGGGGTTCCCAGCCCCCCAGCTTTCTGACCCTAGGTTTGTGGCCAGGCTTCTAAAAGCCATCTGGACCAGTTGTTGTTTTGTTTTGTTTTGCCTCAGAGTTTGGGTTTTTTGCAATGTAAGGTCTCCCTGACCCCTTGCCACAACTGGAAACACTTGAAGGGGGACCCCAGAGCCAGCTATGGCCGGTTCCCAGGGTCTCCTTGACCACCCACTGCTTCTCCCCAGCTGTGACACTGTCATTCCCTTAGCACCAGCTGTCTCACCCCAGGGTCCTACCCAGGTCAGAGACAGCCCTGCCATGCAGAGCAGAGAGCCTCAGCCTGGCCTCGAGTGCCGCTCCAACCCCCAACCCCAGTGAGGTGGCCTTCTCCCTGGAGACCTCAGCCCCCTGCAGATCTGTAGCCAATCAGAGGGGGGAACAGAACCCCTCACAGCCATACATGAGCGGAGCACCGTTTCCCTTGGAGCCAGCCTCCTCGGGTTCCAGGCCCGGAAATGCCTTCTGGGCATTAAGCCTTGCAGGGGTCTGGGTGGTGGGGAGCCCCCCATCTCTGCACCCCGCCTGCAGCTCACTGAGTTTGGCCTCTGCCTGCCCCACCTCAGGGACCATAACGTGTCTCATTCACTCCCATGCTGCCCACAGCTGACCCCACAGTGGGTCACACCTGCTTTCCCAGAATGTGCTGGGCATGTGCAACAAGCCAGTGGTCCCAGCGTTCACCCCTGCCCCCCCTCACCGGGCGGCCCACAGTTCTCGCCCCACACTGACCAGTTGTGCTATGCGACCCGGATGGAGAACATGTCTCCTTCCCATAAAAAGCCTGCTCTGAGCCTCCTGCCCGTGTGGGGGCCTTGAGGACCCAGGGGTCAGGGGTTAGTCTGGGGTTGGGCTTTAGAAAGTCCAGCTGCACCTAAGAGATGCCAAGGTTCCCAGCTTGCCCGGAGCCACTCTCCAGGGCTCCCCGTCTCTGCTGCCCATCCTGAGACCCAAGAAATGGGAGGAGCCAGACAACCAGTGCAGTGGTGGCCCGGTGGGAACCTTCATGCCTTACTTGTTCTAAGGGGCACAGGGGTCTTAAGCCCGCCCGACCTCCCCCGAGGCGCCACCTGCTCTCTGGGCGGCACTGTGCTGAGCTGTTGCCATCCTGTGTCCACACACCTTGGAGCCCTTTGTCCTCTGGAGCTGGGCAGCTCCCAGCCCTCCACGTGTTGGTCATCTAGGGGGGAAGGGGTGGGGTGCGTCGAGGTGGGGGAAGGGCTCCTGCCTGTTTGTTCCCCAATTCTGTAGCAGCCCACCAGCATCACCTTTGAAGTATACATGAGAGAAATATATTTGCAAATGCTTTATTCTCTTCTTTAATAAAAAAATGCACCAGTATTCTAAAAGCAGAAATGGCCGACCCCCGTGCTGTCTGTGCGTCTCACACACCCGTCTCCATCACTTAGCTTTGGGGAGAGAGGGCTTCCTTGAACCTCATCCCCCACGACTGGCAGTTAGGGAGCTCTGAACAGGAGGCCTTGGAAGCTGCCGTGCTCACCGAGTGCCAGCTCTTAAAACTCAACGCTGCTGGGCAGGGCACCCTATGGTGGATGCACCTTCCTTGTTGGACAGATTTTGCAGCTCCCAACCCACACCTGCCAACAGCTTCGACTTCAGAAACCAGAGCAAAGGCTCCTGAGTCTTTGGGGGCCCATTTTCTCACTGCCTTCTCCACATTTCAGTTCCACACAGAAAATTCTGCAGGCTCTGTCGATCCCAATCCTACGGGGAAACACTTCCATAACCTTCCCTGGAGGTCAGTTCAGGGAGCTCCCCGCTGCACCCCTTCCCTTCCTGAAGGAGCCAGGGCAACCTCCCTGGGGCCCTGGAGGTGAGGACGGTGCAGTGTGGGGGGTCCACAACAGACCCCAAATTGGTGGTGACAGCTTTTTAACCCAACTGCCCGTGTAAAGGCTGTCGGTTTTCCTGTCTGTGTGACCTGCCCCCAGTGGGGTGGAGAGCGCCTTGTGGGTGAGACACCCGAGCAGTTGCACATGAGCAAAGGAAGCCGTGACTTCTATCCGGCCACCCATCCCTCGCCTTCGAATTCCCCTGTGGATATATTTTCTCCTGCCTCTTCCTCCCGTCACCATTTGATCCTTACTCGGTCGCCTCCCCAGGGGTCTCCCTCCTCCCAGACGGACAACCTTCCCGGAGACCAAACCCTGTGCTAAGAGGAACTGGTCCCCCTTCCCACGATGCCAGGAAACAGCCTGCCTGTGCCCAGCCGGCCACACCCCGAGCTGAACGCCTCGCGGTGTTTGCAGGCAACTCGGCTCTGTGCTGCCTGCCCAGCCGTTCTGGGAGGGGAACGTGTGGGACACAGCTCGTCAGACCGGACTCCCCACCCCAGTGCTGCCGAGAAAAAAGGAGACTAAAGCCATCAGCTCTCTGAAAGTAAAAGGAAATTCCTTCACAAAACCTGGACACGCTCAGCATGCCTTAGTAGCAGCTAATTCTTGTTGCCTGCTGACAGGCAGCTATAAAAACTCTATTTCACTGATGGGGATCCTGAGGCTTAGAGGTTAAGTTAGTAGTTCAAAGTCACATAGAAATATTTGAACCCAGACCTGACCCAATCCCACTATATGATACTGAGCACTCCCTACTTCCATGTACTGTTGAGGGCCATATATATATATATATATATATATATATATATATATATATATATATATATATATTTCAGAGAGGAAGGGAGAGAAAGAAAAACCGATCGGCTACCTCCTTCAGGCCCCCAAACTGGGGATCCAGCCTGTAACCACTTGGGCTAATGTTGAGTTTTAAGAGGCAATTTGGATGGTACCCCAACCCACAGGCCATAGAGAAGGGCTGGTGCCGGAAGCACCCCCATCTCAGCCTCTGGAGGACCGAGGAGGCAGCCTGGCTCCGCCATCAGTGCCCACCTTTTGGAGAGCAGGTGGCACATCTCACCTGTCCTTCCCAGAAGGGCCTCTATTCTGGATGGTTCACCGCAGCACCACGGGAAGGGAGCCTGGCAGCTGCTCTCTCCATCCCAGGGTAACTTGTCTCATTCTCTCCTCTCCCTCCCTCCCCCTTCTTCCCCCAGAATCCAGGGCACCAGATGGCCCGAGCAGGCTGTGTTTATTTGGGGCCGTGGAAATCTGTAGCTTCCTTTTCCCTATCCTTCTGGGTCAGGCACAGGGCTGGAGTCCAGCCGCAAAGCAATGCCACAGAATGGTGCTGACTCTGTTAGTCATAATCCCAGAGCCGTGGACCTGGCTTTGCTCCCCTGAGAAGCTTATTGCAATCACCATGGAGACGCCTGTTCCCTCTGAGGTCTTGGGACTAAGTCAGACAGAGAGGGATCCAGGAGACTCCCCTTCCAACCTAGAGCCCAAAAGGCATATGCCAAATTGCCATTCTCTTCCTCATTTGGGTTAACAAAGCCAGTGTTTGGGGGGCGCGGGGGGAGAGGGGGCAGTTTATTCCCTTCTAAAGACTTTGCCCGTATCAGCAAAGCTAAGATGGTAAAACCTTGATTTGATGACGATCTCCTGTTTGAAACAGCCAACAATCCCCAGGGACCTATTTTTCTGGGTAATTATGCTTTTCCTAAAAATAGCACTCATTAAGAAACCACCACTGATATTACTAATAATCACTAACATTCATTCGGCTGTTTTCACTTCCCACACCGCCTCTCAACCAAGAACTCAGCCGACATGTAGCTGTTTCCAAACACCGCTTGCTCTACTTTGAACCTTTCCTGGAATTAGAACTCAGTTTTGGAGTTTCATGCCTTAGCAGACCTGCAAACGGGTCCTGCTTAGCCTGCCTGGCTGTCTGAATCTCTACCTACCTCCGCAGCCCCCCTGTAAGCCCTGGCTGAGATCCTGCTCCGCAGAACTGCTGGTTCCCGCACAAGGGCCGCGGGGCGGGCGTGGCCCACCGTTTACCACACTTCCTTCCCCACCTGCCTGCCTCTCCTCCCCTCTGGTGTTTGTGCTTCGAGCTTGCACACGTACACTGATGGTTCCTGCTTGTAGGCTGCCCGTGAACGAGCCCGGCTAAATCTCAGCCCCAGCAGAAATCAGCTCACAAACACGTCCCCGGGGAATCCGGTCCCGGCAATGCTTACCGAGTGCCCGGCACGTGCCGGGTGCTGGGTGCTGGAGCTCCAGCAGTGAGCCAGCGCCTCCCCGGAGCTTGTTGCATTCGGGCTGAGAGACAGGCAGTAAACTGGAAAAAGAAGGCTGAGTGATGTGAGAGAAAGAGAAAGCAGGAGAGAGGGGATGGAGGTGAACTAGTCCAGGCAGGGCAGGCAGGGCAGGCTTCATAGGTGGGAGGAGAGCAGCCCAGGAGGGGACAGACTCTGCAAGGGAGAGAGGTGGTGCTTCTGGGGGATACGGATGTGGGGGTCCTTTCGCCACGAGGCTCCCCTTAAAAGCTAGCCAATGTCTAGCCAACGTCTTCCCCACCACCAAGCCCTCCGAGGCAGCTCTAACAGGCGCCGCGGGAGAGCCACGCTCGGAGCCCAGCGCCCGCCCCCCCCCCCCCCCCCCCCCCCCCCCCCCCCCCCCCCCCCGCTCCAGGGCGCTAAAAGTCGGAACCAAAGTCCCGCGGGAAACACGATCTAGCGGACCGCGGAAGGGAGCGCCCACCGGAAGCAGCCCGGAGACTCGAACATGGCGGCCGCCCGGTGCCTGCGCTGGGGCCTGAGCCGAGCCAGAGCCTGGCTGCCCCCACCGCCCCCGCACTGCCCCCGCCGGGATCTGCACAAGCAGGTAGACGGCACCGAATTCCAGAGCGCCTACAGCCTGGACAAGCTCTACCCGGAGTCGCGGGGCTCGGACACGGCGTGGAGGGTCCCGGTGAGCCGGGTGGGTCAGACAGAAGGGGCGTGCCCGCGCCGCTACTGGTGACGTCAGAACGCTGGGGCCCTATTGGCCGTGCGCGCCGGAAATCGAAGGGGCTGTAGCGGAAGGGAGCTGGTTGCCCGGGCAACTGAGAGCCACTGGGCGGGGCTAGGCGCCCCGGGAGGTCGCGGGGGGGGGTGCAGGGCGAGCACGCAGGATGCGCTACTTACAAGACCACCCGCTCTTCCTCGTTAGTCCCCCCACCTTCAGGCCCGGGCTCTCGTCCCAGGGGAAATGTGGGCGCTCTGGCCCTGCAGAGCGGACAGTAAAGGCAGGATTCTTTGGAAAGTTACGCTGTCCTTAGCCTCTAGCAACCCCAGCGCCCCTAGGAAACCCCATGTCACAGCAGCCCGCTGTGTGCAGGCTGCGGCCCGGCCCGGAGGGAGAGGACCCGGCCAGTTCTGCTGCGTGTCCACCTACAGGACGGGAAGAGAAGGTTCATCGATGCCTTCACTCTTTCAGCGACTTCTGTTGAGAGCAGGCTTTGTGCACCGCGCTAGTCACGGGGACAGAGCAGTAAACAAAGCACAAAGACGCTCATGTGTGTGGGGCTTGAATGGTAATGGAGGGAGGCCGCGATAG
>PVJC01036040.1:0-17927 GCA_004026665.1 Murina feae | reverse complement strand
TGCACGAACCCTGAAGGGGCTGTGGGCAGCCTGAAAATGGCCCTCAGCCCCTCACCCAGGCTGGCCAGGCATGCCAGCAGGTGGACAGCCCCCCCACCCCGAGGTGTCCCAGACTGCAAGAGGGCACAGGCCGGGCTGAGGGACCCCCACCCCCCGAGAGCACAAATTTTTGTGCACTGGGCCCCTAGTATCTCAATAAAGCTGGTGGGGGTGGGATGGGGGATTATTACTAGCATAATGTAGCTGAGTACTTCTCAGTGAGGTTAAGTTTGCCCTCTCTAGTTCCAGGACATTTGGCTATGTCTGGAGATGTTTTTGTTACATGTGGGATGGATTAGTGCTCTTGGTATTTAGTGTAAAGGCCAGAGATGCTGTTAAACATCCTATAATGCAAAAAGCAGGCCCCCATAACAAAGAATTACCTGGCCACAAATGTCAACAGTGTGGAGATGGAGAAACCCTGGCATAATGGAATCCAAGAAACTTGTAATGCAATTTCAACTCTACCACTAAATACCAAATCATTTAACACTTCCCTGGGCCTCAGTCTTCTCATTGCAAAAATTATAGATTTAATTAAATTATCTTTAAAGAATTTTCCAGCACCAAGGACTTCTAAACCTATGAAACCTCATAATGGTCTCTTTTCTATCAGGGAAAGGGTTTCCTTGATGACTCCACTTTTTTTGTTTGTGTATCCTTCCATATCATGTATTTGTTTACTTTGTTTTTTAATTAATTTTTATTTTTTCAATCTATAATATTTTTTCAATCTATAAAGCATAATATGCTAATTAGACTGAGCATTCTCCTGGATGACCTTCTGAGGAAGCTGGGGCTGTAATGGAGGGCCATGTCCCTGTGCCAGAGGAAAGCAAGTGCTGGCAGCTGGGGGATGAAAGGCCTACTCTTGCATGAATTTCATGCATTGGTCCTCTAGTTAATATATAAAGCATTTTAAAATCTATTTTATATAAAGCTATATTGATTTAAATACCTAACTTTTAAAATACTTTGAAAGTTTACCTCAGCCTCCATATGCAATCAAATAAACAAACAAAAAAACACTTTAAGTACTTAAAGTGCAAGGGATTCTGCCTGTGCTCAGGCTATGTGTATTCAGTTTTCTCACACAACTCCGTAAGAAGCTAGCCAAATGGATAATTGGATTATCATGCCACATGATCTTCACAGACTCATTTTAAGCATACATAGATTAGTGAACATCACACAATACAAGCCATTTCTCTGGAGAAACTGGTTGTGTCATTTCCTGCAGAAATAGCACTTGAAAAGTCAAATGTGGGGATCTTTTCTCAGGCAATTTAAATAATGGAGAGGTCCTTAATTTGTACAGAAAAGTAAGAATTATTTTGAGAGCAGTTGTCTTGGTCTCTCTTCTCTTCCCCTCTCTCTCACTACTAAACGTCAAGCATCATTTTATGCACTAAAACAATAGCTAGGATGTATGCTGTGTCTTACAGCCACATCTCATAGGGAAACAAACAGAGGTCAATGATTTGCCCCAAATTACATAGCTAGGAAGTAGTTTGTTCAATGTGAAAATTTCTTTAAAAAGTCAGTTTTATCAAATTGTAAGAAAGACTTCTGGCAATTCTTTTTAGCAGGGGTCAGAAAATTTTTCCTACAGTGGCCCAGATAGTAAATATTTTAGGCTTTGTGGACCATGTGATCTCTGTCAAAACTGCTCAACATTGTTGTTGTAACATAAAAGCTGCTACAGACAGTACATAAACAAATGGTTATGGCTGTGTTCCAGTATAGCATTCAAAAAGTTAGGCTGGATTTGGCAAGCGGGCCATAGTTTGCCCATCCCTGCTCTTGAACTTTTCCTAAGGTCCCATGACCTTGCTTCCTATCTACATCCGGCCTCCTTTTCACCCTTTGGGAACATAGCTGTTAAAAATAAAAAGTGCATTAGATACTGGTAGTAAAAACAGATTTATAACACAGTGGGATCCTCAGATTACCAGAAATTAACCTCCTGAACTCTTACCACAGCCGGGCACTAATTTGTACTCTTCTAGCCCCACCTTTGGCATCTTCACAAAATCTTGACAGAGGAATATTTGATGCTCTAAGCAGAATAGTTGGCTCATATTGGCCTATTACTATCTACTCACTGCCATGGTAACGATTTTTCAGGTGAGTGGATACACCACCTTTCCCACATAGAGCTTTTTGCTAGTCATGGCATATAAATTATAACTATTCCTCACTTTTAGGATAGGTGTATTTGAGCAGGGCTGGCTGGAAGAGGAAAAATGTAATTATTCAGCTACTACTTTGTAATTGGATATTGATTATTTGGGGATAAAATACAAATGGTTATATATTTGAATTATTTTGGTGGACCAAATACATTTTTGGTGAAAGGAAGGTAGTTGCAAGGTACAGAATATTTGGACAAGATGTTGAAGTTCTAGATACCTTTACTACCAGTTAACCACAGTGGTTATGGCTTTGGGCAAGTCCCTTGTCCTCTGGGAGCCTTAGGTTATTCTACTTAGAGATGGGGATAATAATCTTAATTATGTCTTAGATCCCTTAGGGTTCTTCTATGAACTAAAGGGATAATGGATGTGAAATTACCCAGCATGGCCACATATAAAGATGAGGAAAGAATTCAGATCTGTGTCATCAGGACAGTGGTCCAAAAAGTGCTGAAAATCTACTTCTTAAGTAACCTCTTATTGCATTTTTGCAGCACTTTGTAGCAATTAGTTTTTATTCTGATTAGAAAAGTAACCTTTGACTGGTTGATGAGTTCACTTAGAATAAGGTAAAGTATGAAATTATTTGGCTCCAACTAGACTTACAACCCTTTTCTTAGCTACTCCTTATTCTTTTCCTCACCTCAAATTTTCCCACTTTTTCCTAGTCAAGAAAAAATTTGAGGCAAAAAATATTTTATTGTGATGCTAAGATAATCATGATGGCAATATATTCATCAATAATTCCCTAAATGCCTAATTCTATAATGAACAGAGTAGAATCCTTGGTCTCTAGAGAGCTCAGCGTAGATACATTCTGTTCAATATGTAGCCAGTAGCCAAATGTAATTATGGAATACTTGAAATGTCACTAGTTCAAGTAGATATATGAGGGAGAAAGTGGGAGGTAGAGGGAATTAACCAGAGGAAATTACCCAAAAGGACCAGAAATGAGTATTAATTAGAGAAGAGAGCTATTTATAGTTAAGGAGGTGGGTAGTATCTGTGGTATTACTTGTTCCTACATACTCTGCTTTTTACCTATTTGTGGCTTTGGTGAATATAATCTTAGCTCTAAGTTATATAGTTAATGCTGCTATGTAGCTATCATACTTTAGCAATGTAGAGTGTATACTTGCTCATCTATAAGAGTATAGGACAGTGGGAAATAATTTGGTTCTTTACTACATGCAAAGTGCAGGGTGCTCAGTGGAAAGATGCACATCATAACGAGTTCACCACTGAAATTAGACTATGAGAATGGGTTTACTTTAAATGGCTGGTTAGGAAACTAGATTCAGGTTACTTAGTTCAAAATCCCATTTCTATATCCCAAGAAATCATAAACACCAATCAGAAAGGATATGTGCACCCTTATGTTCATAGCAGCACAATATAAATAGCTAGATTTGGAAACAGCCCAAGTGCCCATCAGCAGATGAGTGGTACATCTACACAATGGAATACTATGCTGCTGTAAAAAAGAAAGAACTCTAAACCTTCACAACAGCATGGATAGACCTGGAGAGCATTATGCTAAGTGAAATAAGCCAGTCGGAGAAAGGTAAGTATTGCATGATCTCACTCATTTGTAGAACATAATGAACAACATAAACTGATGAACAAAAATTGATCCAAGATATAGAAGCATCCAACAGACCATCAAACCTCAGAGGGAAGGCAGGGGAGGGTGGAGGGGTGATAGATCAACCAGAGGACTTGTATGCATGCATATAAGCATAACTAATGGACACAGATAGTAGGGGGGTGAGGGCATGTGTTCGGTGTGGGGAGCAGCCGGGGAGAGGTCAATGAGTAGAAAAGACATATTTAATACTTCCAATGGTTCTCAACCTTCCTAATGCCATGACCCTTTAATACAGTTCCTCATGTTGTAGTGACCCCCCAACCATAAAATTATTTTCATTGCTACTTCATAATTGTAATTTTGTTACTGTTATGAATTGTAGTGTAAATATCTGATATGCAGGATGTGTTTAGGCAACCACTGTGAAAGGATCATTTGACCCCCACAGAGGTTGTGACCCACAGATTGAGAACCACTGCTTTAAAAAATAAAGAATTTAAATTTTAAAAGCCCATTTCAAGGAATTTTTAAAAAATCATTTATTGATTTTAAAGAGAGACAAAAGAAAGGGAGGGAGGGAGGGAAGAAGGAAGGGAGAAAGAGAGAGAGAGAAAGAGGGAGAGAGAGAGAGAGAGAGAGAGAGAGAGGGAGGGAGAGAGAGAGAGAGAGAGAGAGAGAGAGAGAGAAGAGAAGAGATTTATTATTCTACTTATATATGACTTCATTGGTTGATTCTTATATGTGCTATGATGGGGGAATCAAACCTGCATCCTTGGTGTATTCAAACAATGCTCTAAAAGTTGAGCTATCTGGCCAAGGCATTTTGAGCAATTTCTAAGTCCCTAACAATGTTTGAATGTTAGAGCCTATATCTGTCTTCCAGTTACTAGAATGTAAGATCCTTAATGAGGGAGACAAATGCTTTATTATTCTCTGAACCCACACTTACCCTTATACTCTTGTGCCTAGTCCAGTTTCTGGTGCCAAAGAGGTGCTCAATGAATATTTATTCTAAAGTAAAAATAACAGGTGTGCACAAAGTTTACTTTTGACAAATGCATTTTTTTATTTTTTAAAAAGTATTTTATTGTTGAGAGTATCACAGATATCCCTCATTGCCCCCTCCCTCTTGTATCCCTTTAACCATCTCCCACCACACCACTCAGGCCTTCAACTGTTTATTGCCTTTGTCCACAGGCTATGCATATCCTATCTAATAAAAGCCTAATATGCAAATCAACTGAATGGCAGGACAACTGCTGGAATGACCAGTCGCTATGACATGCACTTACCACCAGGGGGCAGGGGTTCAACATAGGAGCTGCCGATTGCCCTGCCAGTCGCCCCACAGATAGCCCTAATCGCTGGCTAGGCTTAGGGACCCTATCTGTGCACAGATTTTGTGCACCAGGCCTCTAGTATGCTTATAAGTTCTTTGATTGATCTCTTCCTGCCCTCTTTCCCACCTTGCCTCTGAGATCTGTCAGATGTCTGTTTCATGAATCTATGCCTGTGGTCCTATCTTTTTTGTCAATTTATTTTGTTCCTTAGGTTCCACATAAAAGCGAGATCATATGATATTTGTCTTTCTCTGACTGGCTTATTTCACTTAGCATAATATTCTCCAGGTCCATCCATGCTGTCTCAAATGGTAAGAGATCCTTCTTTTTACAGCTGCTGATGAGCACTTAAGCTGTGTTTCCAGATCTTAGCTATTGTAAATAATGCCACTATGAACATAGGGGGCGCATATATTCTTTCTGATTTGTATTTCCGGTTTCTTAGGATATATTCCTAGAAATGGGATCATGGGATCAAATGGCAGCTCCATTTTTAATTTTGGAGAAAGCTCCATACTGTTTTCCATAGTAGTTGTACCAGTTTGCATTCCCACCAGCAGTGTCTTATGGTTCCCTTTTCTCCACATCCTTGCCAGCACTTGTCATTTGTTGATTTGTTGATGGTAGCCATTCTGACAGGTGTGAAGTGATACCTCATCATGGTTTTAATTTGTTTCTCTCTGATTATTAACTTTGAGCATTTTTTTCATATGTCTTTTAGCCATTTATATGTCTTTGGAGAAGTGTCTATTCAGGTCCTTTGACCATTTTTTAAATTGGATTTTTTATCATCCTCTTGTTGAATTGTATGAGTTATTTGTGTATTTTGGAAATTAATCCCTTATCAAATATATCACTGGAAAATATGTTGTCCCATACCATGGGTTCCCTTTGCATTTTGATGATGGTTTCTTTTCCTGTGCAGAAGCTTTTTAATTTGATGTAGTCCCATTTATTTTTTTCCTTTGTTTCTCTTGCCCTAGGAGATAAATTGGCAAAAATTCTGTTGCTCCAGGTGTCTGTTATTTCACTGATTGTTTTCTTATAGAATTTTTATGCTTCTGTGACTTCCATTTAAGTCTTTTATACATTTTGAGTTTATTCTTCTGTATGGTGTAAGATGGTAGTCTAGCTTTACTTTATTTTTTACATGGACCAGTCCAATTTTCTCAACACCATTTATTGAAGAGACTGTCTTGACTCCATTATATGCTTTTGCTTCCTTTGTCAAATATTAATTGACCATAATGGGGTGAGTGGACTTCTGGGGTCTCTGTTCTGTTCCTTTGATCTGCCTTCCTGTTCTTGTGGCAGTACCAGGTTTTGTAGTATATTTTGATATCCGGTATAGTGATCCCTCCAACTTTGTTCCTCTTTTTCAAGATCTCTATTGCTCCCCTAGCCATTTGGCTCAGTGGATGGAGAGTTGGCCTGTGGACTGAGGGGTCCCAGTTTCGATTCCGGCCAAGGGCATATACCTTGGTTGCGGGCACATCCCCAGTGGGAGGTGTGCAGGAGGCAGCTGATGGATGTTTCTCTCTCATCGATGTTTTTAGCTCTCTATCCCTCTCCTTCTCTGTAAAAAAATCAATAAAATATATTTTTTAAAAAAGATCTCTCTTGCTGCTCGGGGTCTTTTTTGGTTCCATATAAATTTTTAGAATATATGTTCCAGCTCTGTGAAATATGCTATAAGTGGCCATTTTAATAGGAATTGTACTAAATTAATAGACTTCTTTGGGTAGTATGGACATTTTAAGTATGTTAATTCTTTCAACCCATGAACATGGTATAATCTTCCACTTGTTTGTATCTTCCTCTACTTCTTTTTTGTGCCCTGTAGTTTTCTGAGTATAGGTTTTTTACCTCCTTGGTTAAGTTTATTCCTTGGAATCTTTTGTTGTTGTTGTAATGGTAAATGGTATTGTTTTTTATTCTCTCTTTCTGAGAGTTCATTATTGGTGTATTAAAATGCCATTAATTTTCAGATGTTATTTTTTTTATTCTGCTACCTTGCTGAATTCATTTATATAAGTAGTATTTTGGTGGAGTCAGGGTTTTCTATGTACAATATCATGTTATCTGTGAATAATGAGAGTTTTACTTCACCCTTTCCAATTTGGATGCCTTTTATTTTTCCTTCTTGTCTGATCACTGTGATAAGGACTTCCAATACTATGCTGAATAAGAGAAACCTGTCTTGTTCCTGTACTTAAGGGCAATGCTTTTAGTTTTTTCCCATTGAGTAGAATATGTCTGTTGGTTTTTCATATATGGCCTTTATTATGTTGATATATGTTCCCTTTATTCCCACTTTACTGAGAGTTTTTTATCAAAAAGGGTGCTGGATTTTGTCAAATGTTTTTTCAGCATCTATTGATTTGATCATGTGATTTTTTGTGCTCCCTTTGGTTTATGTGATATATCACATTTATTAATTTGTGAATATTACACGAGCTTAGCATCCCCGGAATAAATCCCACTTGGTCATGGTGTGTGATCTTTTTAATGTATTGCTGGATCCAATTTGTTAATATTTTGTTGAAGATTTTAGCATGTATGTTTTTTAGGATCTTGGTCTGCAATTTTTTTTTTCTTTGCAGGATCTTTATGGTTTTGAGATTAGGATAATGCTGGCCTCACAAAAAGAGTTTAGAAGTCTTCTCTCTTCATGAATGTTCTGGAGTAGTTTGAGAACAAGTGTTAATTCTTCTTTGAATGATTGGTAAAACTCACCAGTAAATCCATCTGGTTCTGGACTTTTGTTTGCTGGGAGATTTTTTTATTACTGCTTAATTTTATTACTTGTTATTGGCCTTTTCAGGTTTTCTCATTCTTCCTTATTTAGACTTGGAAGATTATATGTTTCTAGGAATTTGACCATTTCACTCAGTTTGTTGACATATAGATGCTAATAGTATTTTCTTACAATTCTTTGTATTTCTGTGGTGGCAGTTGTTGTATCACTTCTTTCATTTCCGATTTTATTTATTTGGGTTCTCTCTCTTTGTTTCTTGGTGACTCTGGCTAGCAGTTCATCAATCTTGTTTATTTTTCCAAAGAACCACCTCTTGGTTTCATCTTTTTTGTTGCTCTTTAGTCTCTATGTCATTCATTTCCACTCTGATCTTTATTATTTCCTTCCTTCTACTTCCTCTGAGCTTTTCTTGCTGTTCTCGTGCTAATTCTTTAAGTTGTGGTGTTAAATAGTTTATTATTATTTGTTTTGTTTTTTGAGGTTGGCCTGTAGTGCTATGAACTTGCCTCTCAGGACTACTTTCACTGTGTCCCAGAGATTAGGGATTGTTGAGTGCTAATGTCCTTTTGTTTTCATTTGCCAATTTTTTGTTTCTTCCTTGATCTTATTGGTAAGCCATTCATTATTTAATAAGATGTTATTTAGCCTCCATCTGTTTGAATGTTTTTGAGTTTTTTTTATAGTGGTTAAGTGCATATAATTTAAAAGACATTTTTACTTATTGGAACTACAAGTTGATTTTCAGAGATTTCTCAATATTAATTAATTTCAAAATAAGTGTGAAGCTAAATGAAAAATCTGAGTGACGAAGTTGTTTTATTTATTTATTTAGTCTCAAATATTATTTTTACCTGTCATTGCTTATAGAAATTGTTAGGTAAATTATGGTATACTAATAATATGGAATACTATATAACCATTAAATCAGGCAAACATTCATATGCTGACATACTATACTCTTGAGTGGAAAAGAAGTACATTTAAAATCACTATGTTTAGTATCATCTGACTTTTTTTTAAAAATCACTACATTTGGATATGCATATATGCCTGTTTATAGGTGTATAGAAAAAGCATGACAGAATATACTTCAAGTTGTTAAAAACAGATCCCCCTAGAGACTGAGCTGGCGGAGATTTGGACCTCAGTTTTTATCTTATTTGCTTTATAATGTTTGATTTTTAATATTTTAAAAATGATTGTGAATTAATTTTGCAAATATTTAGAAAATTATTTGAAAATTCTGGTACTAACAATATAGCACTTCACTATAAGTGTTTACACATTTTGTATAAGTTTTAAACAAAATGAAAATAATTAGGAAGATAGTCATCTTTAATTAAATTGGATATTTTGGGGACATATTTGTCTATTAGTTCAGAAATGGTCACTTGAAAAAGATTATTCAACAAACTCTGCTTAGTTCTTACAAATTTTAAAGTACATATTATAACTTTTTTAAAATTTATTTTCTTGTTTAAACTATTATAAATAGTAGTACATATGTCTCCTTTCCCCCCCCATTAACCTTCCCCCAGCTTCCCCTACTCCCTAGCATATGCCTTATCCCAACCCCTCAGTGGCTTGTGTCCATTGGTTATGCTTATATGCATGTATATAAGTCCTTTGATTGATCTCTTACCCCCCCTCAACATGTCCCAGCCTTCCCACTGTAATTCGTCAGTCTGCTCGATGCTTCTCTGCCTCTGTATCTATATTTTTGTTCATTAGGTTATAATGTTCTTTATTATATATAAATGAGTGAGATCATGTGGTATTTTTCTTTCACTGCCTGGCTTATTTCACTTAGCGTAATGCTCTCCAGTTCCATCCATGCTACTGCAAATGCTAAAAATTCCTTGTTTTTTATAGCAATGTAGTATTCCATTGTGTAGCCATATCACAGTTATTTAATCCAATCATCTGCTGATGGGCACTAAGGTTGTTTCCAAATCTTAGCTATGGTAAATTGTGCTGCTATGAGCATATGGATGCATACATCCTTTCTGATCGATGTTTCTGGTTTCTTGGGATATAGTCCTAGAAGTGGGATCACTGGGTCAAATAGGAGTTTCATTTTTAACTTTTTGAGGAAGCTCCATACTGTCTTCCATAGTGGCTGCACCAGTCTGCATTCCCACCAGCAGTGCAGAAGGGTTCCTTTTTCTCCATATCCTCACTAGCACTTGTCATTTGTTGATTTGTCGATGATAGCCATTCTGCCAGGTGTGAGATGATACCTCATTGTCCTTTTAATTTGCATCTCTCAGATGATTAGTGACTTTGAGCATGTTTTCATATGTCTCTTAGCTTTCTATATGTCCTCATTTATATCCTTTGCCCATATTTTGATTAGATTGTTTATCCTCCTTTACTTAAGTTGTATAAGTTCTCTGTAAATTTTGGAGATAAAATGCTTATCAGAAATATCATTGGCAAATATATTTTTCCATGCAGTGGGCTTTCTTGTTGTTTTGTTGATGGTTACTTTTGCTGTGCAGAAGCTTTTTATTTTGATGCAGTTCTATTTTTTTAAATTTTCTCTTTAGTCTCCATTGCCCTAGGAGCTATGTCTGTAAAGATATTGCTATGACATATGTCTGCTATTTTGCTGCCTATGGAGTCTTGTAAGTTTTTTATGGTTTCCCGTCTTACATTGAAGTCCTTTGGCCATTTTGAGTTTGTTTTTGTGTATGGTATAAGTTGGTGATCTAGTTTCATTTTTTTTTTTGCATGTAACCAGCTAAATTTCCCAGCATCATTATTGAAGAGAGTGTCTTGACTCCATTGTATGCTCTTGCCTCCTTTGTCAAATATTAATTGAGCATAATGGCGTGGGTTGATTTCTGGGTTCTCTGTTCTGTTCCGTTCGTCTATGTGTATGTTCTTGTGCCGGTATCAGGAAGTTTCTGAGAACTGTGGCTTTGTAATATAGCTTGATATCTAGTGTTTTGATTCCTCCAAATTTATTCTTCTTTCTCAGGTTTTCTGTGGCTATTTGAGGTCTTTTTTTTATTCTAGATGAATTCCTGAAAAAATTTGGAGATAAAACACTTAGCATCTGTAATATTGGCAATTATGTTCTCCCAAGCAGTGAGCTCTCCTTGTTTTGTTGATGGTTTCTTTTGCTGTGCAGAAGCTTTTCATTTTGATGTAGTCCCACTTGTTTATTTTTTTCCTTTCCATGGTCCTAGGACATGTATCAATAAACATATTGCTATAAGATATATCTGATATTTTGCTGACTATGGATTTGTCTAAGATTTTTATGGTTTCCCATCTTATGTTTAAGTCTTTTATCCCTTTTAAGTTTATTTTTGTGTATGGTGTTGGTGGTCTAGTTTCTTTCTTTCTTTCTTTCTTTCTTTCTTTCTTTCTTTCTTTCTCTCTCTCTCTCTCTCTCTCTCTCTCTCTCTCTCTCTCTCTCTCCCCCCCTCTCTCTCTTCTTTCTTTCTTTCTTTCTTTTTTTCTTTTCTTTTCTTTTCTTTTCTTTTCTTTTCTTTTCTTTTCTTTTCTTTTCCTTTCTTTTCTTTTCTTTTCTTTTCTTTTCTTTTTTCTTTTTTGCATGCATCTGTCCAATTTTCCCAACACCATTTATTGAAGAGATTGTCTTGACCCCACTATATGCTCTTGCCTCCTTTATTAGGTGTGAGATGGCATTTCCTTGTTGTTTTGATTTGTATCTCTCAGATGATTAGTGACTTTGAGCATGTTTTAAGTGTATAGAAAACAACACTTAAATATGCTCAAAATATTAACCGAGTATAATGGCTTGGGTCAATTTCAGAGTGCTCTGTTCTGTTCAATTGGCTATGTATTTGTTCTTTTGCCAGTGTTAGGAAGTTTTGAGAGCAGTGGCTTTGCAATATAACTTGATTTCTGGTATTGGGATCCCTCCAACTTTGTTCGTCTTTCTCAGGATTGCTGTGGCTATTCAGGTCTTTTTTAATTTCATATATATTTTTGAAAACTTGGTTCTAGGTCTGTTAAATATGCTGTTTGTATTTTAATTGGGATTGAACTGAATCTGTTGATTGCTTTAGGTAGTATGGACATTTTAATGATGTTGATTCTACCAGTTCATGAACATGGTATGTTCTTCCACCTGCTTAGTTCTTCCTATATGTCTTTTTTCCAGGTCTTATAGTTTTATTAGTATAGGTCTTTTACCTCCTTATTTAGGTTTATTCTTAGGTATATTAATGTTTCTGTTGCAATTGTAACTTGGATTGTTTTAGTAGTTTATCTTTCTGTGAGTTCATTATTGGTGTATAAAAGTGCCATAGATTTCTGAGTGTTAATTTTGTATTCTGCTACGACGGTGAATACATTATTAAATTTAATAGTGTTTTATGGAGTCTTTAGGGTTTTCTATGTACAATGTCATGTTGTACTTCTTTTCCAATTCGGTTACCTGTAATTTCTTGTTCTTGTCTGATTGCAATGGCTCGCATTTCCAGTACTATGTGGAACAGAAGTAGTGAAATTGGTCATCTTTGTCATGTACCTGTTCTTAGGGGAAATTGTTTTAGTATTTGCTCATTGAGTATGGTGTTGGCTGCAGGTTTGTCATATAAGGATTTTATTATATTGGGGTATGGTTCCTCAATGATCACTTTATCTAGATTTTCTTTTTTTTGTAATTTACTATTTTATTTTTTTAATTTTGTTTTATTGCTTATAGTATTACAACAAGTGTTAGATATTTAGATTTTCTTAAATTAAAAAAAGGGTGTTAGATTTTGCCAAATGCATTTTCTGCAACAATTTATATGATCATGTGGTTTTTGTCTTTCAATTTGTTTATGTGATGTATCAAATATCATGTAATTATGTGATTTGTGGATATTGCACCATCCTTGCATCCCCAGCATAAATCCTACTTGGTAATGATTTATGATCTTTTTAATGTATTGCTGGATGCAATTTGCTAATATTTTGTTGAGGATTTATCATCTATGTTTATCAGGGATGTTGGCTTATATTTTTCTTTTTTGTAGTATCTTTATCTTGATATGGGATTAGGGTAATGCTGGATTCATAGAAAGAGCTTGGAAATGTTCCTCCCTGGTGAATTTTTTTGAATAGTCTGAGGAAGATTGCTGTTATTTATTTATTTTCTTTTTTTTTACATTTTGTTTTATTGCTTAAAGTATTACAAAGAGTGTTAAATAAGTCTCCATTTTTTCTCTTGACCTTCCCCAGTCCTCCAGTGTCTTGTGTCCATTGATCATGCTTATATGCATGCATACAAGTCCTATTCAGGTTTTCTGATTCTTCTTAGCTGAGTTTTTGAAGTTTGTATTTTTCTAGGAATATGTCCATTTCATCTAGGCTTTCCAGTTTTTTGGAACAGTTTGTCATAGTATTTTTTTTTTTTACAATCCTTTGTATTTCCCTGAGGTCAGTTATCACTTCACCTCTTTCATTTCTGATTTTATTTGGGTCCTCTTTCTTTGTTTCTTGGTGAGCCTGGCTAGAGGTTCATCAATCTTGTTTATCCTTTTAATGATCCAGCTCTTGGTTGTTTTTAATATATCTATCTCTATCTCTATCTCTATCTATCTCTATCTCTATCTCTATCTCTATCTCTATCTCTATCTCTATCTATATTCTCTATGTCACTTACTTCCACTCTTGTCTTTATATTTCCTTCCTTCTTCTTACTCTGGGATTGTCTTTTTCCTTTCTTTCTAATTCTTTACTTTGTAGTGTTAGATAATTCATTACCATTTTTTCTTGTTTTTTTGAGGTAGGCCTATAGTGCTATGAACTTGCCTCTCAGGATTGCTTTCACTGTTTCCCGTTATATTTTGGATTGTTGTATTATCATCTTCATTTGTTTCCAGAATATTTTTATTTGTTCTTTGATCTCTTTGTTAACCCATTCATTGTTTAATAGCATGCATTCAGTCTCCATGTGTTAGATTGTTTTTACTGTAGCTGATTTCTAATTTTATGTCTTTGTGATCTTAGAAGATGCTTGATATGATTTCAATATTCTTTAACTTGAGGAGAATTATACTGTGTCTTAATATGTGTTCCATATTTGAAAATATCCCATGTGCACTTGGGAAGAATGTAGAGTCCATAGCTTTGGTATGAAATATTCTGAAGATATCAATTACTTCCATTTGATCTAGTGAGCCATTAAGAATTGCTGTTTATTTGCTGATTTTTTAGTCTATAGTGTTTATCCAGTGATGTCAATGGGGTATTAAAATCCCCTACTGTGATCATATTGCTGTCAATCTCTCCCTTGATATCTTCCAGAGTTTTTGTTTGTTTGTTTGTTTGTTTGTTTTATGTATTGAGGTACCTATATGTTTACCAGAGTTATATCCTCTTATTGAATCAATCCCTTTAGTGTTATGAAGTGGCCTACCTTATCTCCAGTTATGGCCTTCACTTTGTGGTCAATTTTGTCTAATGTAACTTGCTACCCCAGCTTTTACTTCATTTCCATTTGCCTGAAAATTTTTTTCCATCCCTTCTCTTTAAATCTGTCTGAGTCCTTTGTTCTGAGGTGGGTCTCTTATAGACATCATATATATGGATCATGTTTTCTCATATATTCAGGTACCCTATGTCTTTTGATAGGAGCATTTAATCCATTTACATTTAAGATTATTATTGATAGGTATTTGTTTGGTACCATTTTTATTGTTTATGGCTCTGTTCTTTCTTCCCTTTCTATTTCTTCCATTTACAGTAGTCCCTTTAACATTTCTTGCAGTGCTGGCTTAGTGGTAATAAATTCCCTCCCTCCCCACCCCCCCGTTTTTGTCTGGGAAGCTTTTTTTCCCCTTCAATTTTGAATGATAGCCTTGATGGATACAGTATTCTCAGATTCAGTATCTTGCTTTGCATCATTCTGTTTCATTCCCTTCTGGCCTGATGTGTTTTTGTTGAGAAATCAATTGATAGTTTAATGGGAGATCCCTTCTAGGTAATTTTGTCTCTTTCTGATAACCATTAACAGTTTACTATGTCATTTATGTTTGCCAATTTAAATATGATGTGTCTTGGTGTCAATCTTTTTGGGTTCACCTTGTTTGGGACTCTATGTTCTTCTGGGATTTGTTTGACGTTTTCCTTCTCAAAGTCAGGGAAGTTTTCTGTCATTATTTGTTCAAATAGGTTTTCTATTCCTTGAACAGCTTCCTCTGGTTCTGGAAATCCTATTATGCAGATGTTGTTTCATTTCATGATTTCCCAGAGATTCCTTAGAATCTCCTGCTTTTTAATTTGTTTCCAGTTGCTGCTCTGCTTGGGTGTTTTTATTACCTTGTCTTCTAACTTGCTAATTCAGCCCTCAGCTTCTAATTTACTTTTGAAACCTTCCATTGTGTTCTTTATTGCAGCTATACCATTCTAAATTTACTCTTGATTCTTTCACATGTTGGTGAATTTTTCATCCAGACATTTGAGCATCCTTATAACCATCATTCTGATTTTTTTCTCTGACAAATTGCTTGCCTTCATTTCATTTCGTTTCTTTTCTGGTTATTCCTCCTTTTCTTTCTTTTTTTAAATGGGTTGTTTCTTTTCTCCCCATTTTTGCTGATCATTTATTACTATTTCTATATATTATATCAAGTTGCCATGTTGTCCAGGTTTTTTGAATTGGTCTTATGCACTAGATGGTTTTGGGTCCCAGTCGTGTAGTCTCTCAAGTCTCCCAGGCCCTAGAGTTCTAGGGAGGCCTCCTACTTGAGTTAGTTGTGTTCTCCTGATGTATGTGGGTCTTGAATGTTGTTATCCCATTCATGGATTGAGTCTCCTCTCAGGGTGTCTGTTTATGTAGCTTGCTCCCTACCACATGGTGCCAACTGTTGTAGAGGTGCTAACCAAGCAGCACAGAATACAACACGACATGACACAGAAGGAACAAAACATGAATGTACACAAGATACTTATGACCCAAATAAAAGTGACCCTCAGAGAGAAGAGAATTAGGAAAGAGAAAGGGGATCAAGAATGTTAGCAAGAGAAAAAAAAGAAAAAGAAAGGTTAAGGGAAGAACACACAACAAACCAAACAAATAAACCAAAAAGCACAAACAAACAAAAACACAGAAAAAAGGGGAGATAGAATCTGTAGATGCAGAGCTTAAATAGAAAAATTAAGGTTGAAGGATTGGATGAATAGGGAAAGGATCATGGTTTAGAATAGAGTATGGAGAAAAGAAATGACAAGACAAAAAGAAAAAAAATGAAAAGGAGAATAGAGAAGACAGCATATTGACCTAAATGCAGGAAGTGAAACAAGTTAAAAAACTAGGAATATAAAAGAACGAAAGAAGAGAAAAGAAAAAAAAATTGAGCAACAGAGAGAAAGGAAAGAGTAGGGGGAAATTGGGTAAAAGCAGGAATAAATAAATTAGATATATTAATAAACCAATAGAGACTAAAATAGTAGCACATAAATAAAGTATATAGAGAAGATATATTTTAAAAAGAAAAAAAATTAAAGGAAATACTAGTAGAAATACTAAAATGGAGAAAGAACAATGGGAAGATAGGAAGAAGTAAGGAAGAAAAGGGTGCATAAAAAGTAAATAAAATAAAATAAGATAAAATGAAAAATAATAAAATATTATTAATATATATATCTTATCTAATAAAAGAGTAATATTGAAATTGACCATTTCTATGGGACAATTAAGCCACGCCCACCAGCCAATCAGAGCGGCTGTATGCAAATTAACCCAGCCAAAATGGAGGCCGGCAGCCACAGAGCTAGAGTAAACAGGTGGCTTCCATTGCACCAGGAGTAAACTATCTGCCTCAGCCAGTTGGGCCTCTCTCTGCTCACGACAACATAGTTGCAATTATAGAAGCCACGAAGCTGAAGCCAACAGGAGGTTTTGTTACCTGCCTAGGCCTCGGCTTAAAAGAACAGTGTATCAATTATAGAAGATAAATAAACCCCAGAAACCTGCTTCCAGCCAGCCTTGCTGGCACATTGGGTCAGTGGGAGCTGTGGGCAGCCTGAAAGCCTGAAAACAGCCTTCAGCTCCTCACCCAGGCTGACCAGGCACCCCAGTAGGGACCCAAAACCTGAAGGGACTGTGGGCAGCCTGAAAACGACCCTCAGACCATCACCCAGGCTAGCCACACCCCAATGGGGTGAGGGTCCACACTGGGGGGCTTGGCCAGCCTGCAAACAGACATCAGCTCCTCACCCAGGCTGGCCAGGCATGCCAGCAGGTGGACATCGCCTGAGGAGTCCCAGACTGTGAGAGGGCACAGGCTAGGCTGAGGGACACTCCAAGTACACAAATTTTTGTGCACCGGGCCCCTAGTGTGTATGTGTGTGTGTGTGTGTGTGTATATATATATATATATATATATATATATATATATATATATATATCTAAACTAATAAAAGCGAAATATTAAAATTAACCGTTTCTCCAAGACAGGGTAAGCCACGCCCACCAGCCAATCAGAGTGGCTGTATGCAAATTAGCCCAGCCAACATGGCGGCCGCCACTCACGGACCTGAGTAAACGTTTAGGCAGCGTCCGTTGCAGCAGGAGCGAAAGCGATACTGTTTTCGGGCCTTGGCGGGCAGGCTCCGAAACATGTTTCAATAATGTATCAATCATAGAATCCTCGGGAGCTGAAGGGAACAGCAGACCTAGCCTGAGTCTAAAACTATAACATTGTTGCAGTATAGACTCTGCGAGGTGAGGCAGAGAGAGGCTTTGTTACATGTGTAGGCCGGCTTAAAGGAACAGTGTATCAATTCTAGGAGAAAAACCCCAGATATCTGCGTCCAGCCAGCCTTGCTGGGACGTTGGGTCAATGGGAGCTGTGGGCAGCCTTAAAGCCCTCACCCAGGCTGGTCAGGCACACCAGCAGGTGGGCATCCCCCAAGGGGTCCCAGACTGTGAGAGGGCACAGGCCGGGCTGAGGGACCTCCGGAGTGCACAGAGCGGCTGCAGGGCGGGACAGCGCAGGACCCAGGACCCATGAGTGGGAAAGAGGCGGCAGGGTTGG
>PVJC01036039.1:0-17928 GCA_004026665.1 Murina feae | reverse complement strand
CCATGTTGGCTGGGCTAATTTGCATACAGCCGCTCTGATTGGCTGGTGGGCGTGGCTTATCTTGTCTCGGAGAAACGGTTAATTTTACTATTTTGCTTTTATTAGTTTAGATTAATATAAATAGGATTTAAATCTGAAGCATTTGGAATTAGTTTTTGTACAAGGAGTGAAGCTTAAGTAGGAGTATAGTTTTGTTTTGTTTTTGCCTATAAAACTCAATTATTCCCTCAGATAACTAAGTCTTATAAGTCTCTCTATCATAAATTATCCACTAGGTAATCAGCTTGCTTTGCTTTTTGCTAACACTAACCCACTGAAAACAGGGATTTTTGTTGTTATTATTAATCCTCACCCGAGGATATTTTTCCATTGCTTTTTAGAGACTGGAAGGGAGAGAAAGGGAGAGAGTGGGAAAGAGAGAAACATCAATGTGAGGGAGACACATTGATTGGTTGCCTCCTGCACACGCCCATTCAGGACTGGGGATCAAACCTGAAACCCAGGTACATACCCTTGACCAGTAATTGAACCCAAAACCTTTCAGTGTGTAGGCAGGCACTCTAACCATTGAGCCACAGTGACCAAGGCGAAAATAGGAATTTTTATTGGGGAAGAGGTGGGTGGATTTATATATTTTTTGGCAATTATGTAGGGAAACAAGGCTAACAAAAAGAAGACTTAGTACAAAAAAACTAACTTTCCTCAATTGTACCCTTTTGCCTAGCGTTTAGATCATAGCAAATGCTGGCCCTGGCCAGGTAACTCAGTTAGAGCATTGTGCTAACATGCCAAGATTGTGGGTAAAATCCCCATACCAGAAGCAACTAATGAATGCGTACATAAGTGGAACACCAAATTGATGTTTTTCTGTCTTTCTCTCTCTCTCCTCTTCTCTCTCTCTCTCTCTCTCTCTCTCTCAAATCAATAAAAAATAAAATAGATCATAGCAAACACCAAGTTAAAAAAAACTATAATAATTTGCATGTAATCATATTAAGGCATAAAGCATACCTTAAATCAGTATTTCTCAAACTATAGTCATCTGTGGATTAACTGAACAAATTTGCCATATCTGCATATAATATGCAATACTTCATGACTTCTGTTTTAATCAGGAACAATATAAGTGTCTTAACACATATTGATGGTATCAATACAATCATTAAGTGATGCTTTGGAGACTGATTAAGCACACCATGTAAGGTACTAGAAATAAAAACAAGATTCTTATCAACATTACTTTCATACATAGGTTTAACATACAGTGTTACTGTGAGAATTTAGATCCTGACCTACTGCTCTCATTAGGAACAAAACTGAAGTATCAAAATATTGCCCCAGTGGCTGGTGGGAAAGAAATATGGGTATGTATTTGCTAGTGAGAAAAATGACAGTTTTTAAGTAGCAATGTTCACATTTTTATTGAGTGCTATAAAATATATATTTGCAAATGGTAGAGTTGGGAAGTAAAAACTTGAACCTGATTTTTTAATCATAATTATCTGTCATCGAATTACTCACAACCAGGCTTCTGCAGATCTGGAATTTTCTTTCCACCAGATAGGAGTATATAGTGCAAATTCAGTTGATAACATTAAAAAAAAAAGAAAAGAACCAGCATAGTCAAGCTGTCTTAGTCTTCAGGGTTTCTGGATTTCGTCCTTGGAGGAGGTCAGGATCTTCCCAAGGCCTGGGTCCTCGAATATTCTTCCAGTCTTCAAAAGCAGAATCCTTTATTTTCTATAGAGCCACAAAAATTAAAGTATATAAGAGTCCTATGGCTTTGTTTAGGACATCACTGAATGAATGAATGAATGAATGAATGAATGAATGAATGAGTGAATGGAAAGAATCCAATAAGCCCTCAATTATATGTTAGCAACAACAACAAAAAATTACTGCATATCAAGCATAATTGAAGAAATAACATATTTCTTAGAATTTGCAATTTTTCTTACTTGCTATTTATGTAAATGCCTATCTTTTCCTCCATCAGAATAAGTTATTCTATTAAATTGGAAAAAAAAAAAGAGTGCACATCCTTTATTTTTGAAAGCACAGAGAAAGGGAAGAAGCTAGGAAAACAAAGTCTGACTGTGAAGGCTGGTCCAACATAATGACTAACATGGGTTAGCCTGAGTGATAGTAGTAAATGAGAGGAAAAGAACAAAGGTGGAGACCCTGAAGTCTGCTTTGTCCTGGACCTGAGAAATGAGCATGGGTTTAAGAATAAAAAGACATTCCTTATAGCTGCCATGAGCAGAGCTCTTTCTGGTAATAAAAACTAGTCAACTACAGTTGGATCACTGTACCTTCAGTTATTGTGAAGTGTCTCCCAGGAATAAAGGTAGGATAAAAGGTAAGAACATGATTATTTTTTCACCTTATTGCAGTAACTTTCATTCATCTGCTTTCATTGTTCTGGAATAATTTAGTGAATTAAATAAAAAATAAAAAAAAGAGGCTCAGAGAACACAGGCCACCTTATGTCCAGAGACAAGGAATGATATACATTTACCTTGACAGTTGAATTCAAAGCTCTATTCCTTTACTAATGAGCTGTATAACCTTGGGCTATCTGAACACTAATTCCCTCATAAGTAATAATAAAAAGGTTGGACCAAATGATCTACATGGTTTCTTTAGTTATCAAATTCTACTTGATCCAAACCAATATGCTCAATTAATATTTGACAAAGGAGGCAAGAACATACAATGGAGTAGAGACAGTCTCTTCAATAAATGGTGTTGGGAAAATTGGACAGATATATGCAAAAAAGTGAAACTAGACCATCAACTTACACCATACACAAAAATAAACTCAAAATGGACAAAGGACTTAAATGTAAGACGGGAAACCATAAAAATACTAGAAGAATTTAAAGGCAACAAAATCTCAGACATATGCCGAAGCAATTTTTTCACCAATACAGCTCCTAGAGCATTGGAAACTAAAGAGAAGATAAACAAATGAGACTACATCAAAATAAAAAGCTTTTTACAGCAAAAGAAGCCATCAACAAAACAACAAGAAAACCCACTGCATGGGAGAACATATTTGCCAATGTTATCACCGATAAAGGTTTACTCTCCAACATTTATAAGGAACTCATACAATTTAACAAAAGGAAGATAAACAATCCAATCAAAAAAAATGGGCAAAGGACCTAAATAGACACTTTTCAAAACAAGACATTCAGAAAGCCAAGAGACATATGAAAACACGCTCAAAGTCACTAATTATATGAGAGGTGCAAATAAAACAACAATGAGGTATCATCTGACACCTGTCAGAATAGCTGTCATCAACAAATCAACAAACGACAAGTGCTGGAGAGGATGCGAAAAAAAAGGATCTCTTCTGCATTGCTGGTGGGAATGCATATTGGTACAGCCACTATGGAGGACCGTATGGAGTTTCCTCAAAAAATTAAAAATGGAACTCCCATTTGACCCTGCGATCCCACTTCTAGGAATATATCCCAAGAAACCAGAAACACCAATCAGAAAGTATATATGCATCCCTATGTTCATAGCAGCACAATTTACCATGGCTAAGATTTGAAAACAGCCTAAGTGCCCATCAGCAGATGAATGGATTAGAAAGCTGTGGTACATCTACACAATGGAATACTATGCTGCTGTAAAAAAGAAGGGATTCCCACCATTTGCAGCAGCATGGATGGAACTAGAAAGCATTATGCTAAGTGAAATAAGCCAGTCAATGAAAGAAAAATACCACATGACCTCACTTATTTATGGATAATAAAGACCATTATAAACTGATGAACATAAACAGATACAGAGGCAGAACAGCATTGAATTGACTGTCAAACTATAGCTGGAAGGGTTGGGAGGGTTGGGGGGGAGTTAATCGATCAATTGAAGGACTTATATGCGTGCATATAAGCATAATCAATGGACACAAGACACTGGGGGGTAGGGGAGGACGGGGGAAGGTCAAGGGGAAAAAATGGAAACTTATTTAACCCTCTTTGTAATACTTAAAGTAATAAAACAAAATTTAAAAAAAATTGTACAATTTTTAAAAGAACTAAAATCTACTCCAAGACAAACCCTCCACAGCATCACTACTGACCTAGTGCTTATATATTGAGAAGTAGTAAGGTACAGGTTTTAACAAAGTAAGAGGGAAGTAGTGAATGAAATCATTCTCTAAATTTCTTATATCTTATCAGTAGTTTATATTTTTTATATATATATATATATATATATATATGCAAATTTTTATTAATTTAATGTGCAAGAAAAAAGTAAATTTTCAAGTATAGTTGTGAAATGAACCATTTATAATAAGGTTTTAAGAAAGGATAATGGTCTTCACCCAGATAACATAAGACACACATGCTCATGATAATTTAAAAATAATGCTTAGATGGGATGCAAAGTTGACAGAACAACTTTATGTAAAAGTGCTCCAGTCTTCAGAAATCTTTGAAGAATAAAAGATTGCCTACAGGTTCTGCAATACACACTGCATTACTGATTCTGCAAAATACGCCGTCACTGAAGTCTAGGCTGTACTAGTACTTGTCTGAGCAAGATCACCTAAGGCTCATTAGTTAACAGCCAACTGCTTTAGAACTGACTGGGGAACAGAGTCGAGAAGTGCTGAGGAAAAGCTGTGTCAATATTGGATTTCAGCCCTATCCGAGTGGACTTAATACCTAGTTGCTACCTTGACATCCAGTTGAGACCCCAAAAAGGCTGCTCTTTAGGAGTAAGAATTATGCCAAGAGGAAGACTCATCCGACAAAACTTAAAACTAAGGAAGCTCTGACCTGTGGGAAGACAATTTGGAGAATGAGACCTACAAAGAGAGGTTCAGGAAACACCAAAGTCTTTCCACAGTTTCTCCCTTATAAAGCATAAACTAAGTTCAAAATGAGCAGCCAGTAATTAAACTGCCTGCTACAAATATCTTCAATGTATTATTCACAATGTCCACCTTTCAATAAACAATGTCCAAACACACAAATAACTGGAAAAATACAGGGGTGGGCAAAAGTAGGTTTACATAATACAGATAAATAATACAATAATAAATAACATTAGAAGAATAAACAGTGTTTCACATACTTGCCACTGCAAACCTACTTTAGCCTGCCCTTGTATAATCCAGCCAAAAAAAATGAACAAACTAAAAGAGAGAACATCCTCCCTCACATTCTATAATACCATGTGTTATTTATTAAACTCTTTAATTTTTGCTAATAAAATGGGTAGAAAGCGATGCCTCATTATTACTTTAACTAACATTCCTATTATAAGTTGAGCATCTCTTCATATTTAAGAAATATATTTATTTCTCTTCCTCTAAATCTATTTTTTAATATATTTTTATTGATTTCAGAGAGGAAATGAGAGGGAGAAATATCAATGATTACAGAGAATCATTAATCGGCTACCTCCTGCACGGCCCCCACTGGGGATCAAGCCCATAAGCCAGGCATGTGCCCTGACCAGGAATAGAATTGCTGACCTCCTGGTTCATAGGCTGACACTCAACCACTGAGCGACACAGGCCAGGCTTCTCTGAACTCTTTACATGCTTTGCCCATGTTCCCACTGACCAACTGCATGGCTGAACTTTTCCACACTGATTTGCAGATGTTCTTCATGTTATAATAAATTAATTCATCATAGGATAAATAATATTTTAGAATTTCTCACTTAACTAGTGACTTTATATACATTATTTGTTTTTAGGCTGAAGTTTTAAATTTTTAATATGAACTAACTCATCATCTTTTAAAGCTTCTGGGTTTGGTATCACATTATTTTAAATAGGCTTTTCTGATTCAAGACCACAAAAAAGAATGTGGTTTTTTTTCTCCTAGTACCTTCAGCATTTTGTTCTTTTATTATTTTTCTGTTAATCCTCACCTAAAAATATTTTTCCCACTGATTTTTAGAGAGAATGGAAGGGAGGGAGGAAAGGAAAGAGAGAGAAAAACATGGATATGAGAGAGAGACATCAATTGGTTGCCTTCTGCATGCACCCTGACAGGAGCGGGGGATCGAACCTGCAACCCAGGTACATGGCCTTAACCAGGAATCAAACCCATGACTCTTCAGTGCTTGGCCAAAACTCTAACCACTGAGTAATACCACCTAGGGCTTATTTTTAAATACTTGATCCATCTAGAATGTATTCATGTATAGCATAGGAAATGTAGACCCATCTTAGTTTTCTTTTCAAATAACTACACAGTTGTCCCAATACCATATACTTAAGATAAAAATGTTTTTCCAGGTTGGCTCGGAGGTCGAGCTTCGGCCTATGAACCAGGAGGTCACAGTTGGACTGCCAGTCAGGGCACATCCCTGGCTTGTGAGCTTGATCCCCAGTGGGGGACATGCAGGAGCTACCTATCAATGATTCTGTCTCATGACTAATGTCTCTATCTCTCTTTCCCTCTCCTTTCCTCTCTGAAATCAATAAAAATAAAATTTTTTTAAAAAAATAAACAATTTTTTCTGCACTGCTAATAATTTAAGTTTACCTCAAGGCACACAGAACCAGTCACTAACAAAGAAGATTATTAAAGAGAGACTATATTAACACTGTACCTCATACTCTGATTCCAGTGACACTTGATTCATTTTTAGTTTTTTTTCTAATTCAGGATCAATCTGTAAAAAAAAAGAAAGAAGAGCCATATGTTAAGTCTGTAGAATTAATTTTTAATTTGAGGTTATATATAAGGGATGGCTAGGATGGCATCGCAGATTACAAACACGTGGCTAAACCTCCACCATCCATCCAATCGCATAGTAGTAGTACCACTACCACTGCTAACAGCAACTAATACTAAGTACTTGTTATGTGCCAAGTATTTTGGCAAGCGTTCTGGCATACAATATTATCTCTTAATCCTCACAAAAATCTGAGATAAGTATTACTATTATGATCACAAGTAAGGATAATAGGACACAGGGAGTTTAAATAATTTGTCAGAGGCAGAACTTAACTCTGAACCTTGGCCCTCTGCCTCCAGAGGTCCATGCTATTAACCATCACCCTAAATTATTACTTAGAAATGTTATAAAAATACTAATAAATAAAACGCTACTCTTAAAAACAAAAAGAACACATTCCATATGCTGTAAATGAAGAAGTATCTATAAAAAAAAAATAGGATTCCATAGTAGTAAATAGGAGTTGATAACATATTACCTGTGAATGGCAAAATCTTTGAGATAGCTGAATGTGACTGAACACAGCTTAAGATCAAATCAGTACTAGAACTACAAGCTGAGGATTACACTAGAATGATGCACAAAGAGATGGGATAAATGAAAGGTATATTATGAAAGCTAGATGCAAAAGTTCCAACATACATCTGTTAGGGACTTCAGAATTAGAGAGTAAAGAGAATGGAATAAGCGCAATAATTAAATAATCTGTAATTAAATGAATAACATATAGAAAAAAATAAGTCCTTAGACTGAAATACCACAATCTAAACTAATAAAAGCGAAATAGTAAAATTAACCGTCCCTTTGGGACGCCTACAGCCAATCAGAGTGGCTGTATGCAAATTAGTGCAGCCAAGATGGCGGAGGCCCACTGCAAACTGGTCCCACCTGAGGAGCAGGGTGGGAGGAGCAAGCAGGCCCCCAAGCTGCGGCCTGGAAATAGACAAATCGATGAGGGTACGCACAGGCAGAAACTTAGCCTCGGCGACCTGAGGTCGGTTCCAGGCCATGGGGGCAGCTGCAGGTTCGGGAGTCGGCTGCCCAGCCCCTGCCCCTACGGCTGAGGCCTGAGAAGAGACCTTTGGCAGAATTACTTAGCACCCTGCATGCCCGGCTCCTGGGTCTGATCAGCCCGGGCGCCGGTACTAAAAAACAGCCATCCAGTGCCCAGAGGGGCGAGTCGGTCCACAGGGCGCTAAGTCCGGGCTGGGGTGGGCACTTAGCGCCCTGCATGCCTGGCTCCTGAGTTTGATCAGACTAGGCGGCTGGTGCTAAAAGTGCCTTCCGGTGCCCAGAGAGGCGTGTCCCATCCGCCAGCACAGGGCGCTAAGCAAGCGATGGGAGAGAAAGCAATGGGAACCCTCAGGCAGCACCCAGCAGGGCCTGCTTGGAGGTCACCGGGAAGACAAGTGGGGGCTGCAGGTAGCACACAGCAGGGCCTGCTGGGTGATGGGAGAACAGGGAAGCAGGGTGACCAGAGAGCCGGTAATCCGACTGCAGGCAGCACCCAGCAAGGGCTGCTGCACTGCCATGGGGGAGCAAGGAATCTCTGGGAGGTCACTGTGGTGACCCCCTAGCAGATAAGCATGCTGCAGGCAGCACACAGCAGGGTCTGCTGGGCAGTGGTGGCCACCATGGGGGAGCAGGCAAGGGGGCCACTAGAAAACAGGCATTAGGACCAGCAGGCAGCACACAGCAGGGCCTGCTGAGCTGTGGCTGTGGCAAAGGGGGAGCAAATCAGGACCCACAGACAGCACCAGCAGGGCACCCTGCTGGGTAGTGGCAGTGGCAATTGGGGAGCAGGCAAGTAGGGCGACCATGGAGCAAGCAATGGGGACCTACAGGCAGCACCCAGCACGGACTGCTGGGTGGTGACTGCATCCACCAGAGAGCAGGCAAGTGGGGTGACCAGGGAACAGGCAATCGACCTGCAGGCAGCACCCAGCAGGGCCTGCTTGCCCATCCCCATGGAGTGGAGCAGAAAGGCCCAGCAGAGAGCAGAGAATCACATGAAGTAGACCAAAGCCATCAGCAGCACATCTCCTGAGGGCTCCCCAATTGGGGAGGGTGCAGGTTGGGCTGAGGGAACTCCCCACCTGCCCTCCCTCTCCCCCACCTACCCGTGCACGAATTTCGTGCACCGGGCCCCTAGTAAAAAATAACCATAAAAAATAAACAAAAGCCCATTCTTAGTCAAGTAATAGCAAAGCTTTAGAATATTAAGGATAAAAAGACTGAAAAGAGAAATAAGAGTGAAAAAACCATTTACTTACAAAGGGATGAGAATTAGAAAAAGGATTGTTGATCAGCAATTTAAAATGCTAAAATAAAATGAAACTATTCTTCAATGTTGATTATTGAGAGAAGATTACTTTGAACCTCAATTTTACTATTACTATATTCTCGTTTCTTCTTTCTTGGCTTCTACTTGTTGAGGTTTTTCTCTATCACTATTTTAAGTGGTAGAAATACACACAAACATATCAATAATCCCAGTAAATATTGAATTCATCTATTAAGTAGATATTTTTCTGAATGAAATTTTTAGAAATCCAGCTATATTTCATACTACTTATAAGAAATGTACTTAAAAAATAATGAAACCACAAAGTTGAAGGCAGAGAGTTACAAAAATGAGGCAACACAAAAAAATACTAGTGTGGGTGGGCGTTCAATCCATAACAATATTTTTAATGGACAAAAGTTTCAAGACCAACAGCATCAAAAAGGGATATTTTATATTGATAAACATAACAATTTTTCAAGATGTTAGAATTATAAAATATTATGTGACTACAATTGCTTTGAAATTTACACTAAGATAATTAAGAAATACAAAAAACATACTATAGGAGCTTAACATATTTCCCAGAAAGTAATAGATCAAGCAAATGATAAATAAATACTATTTTTGAAGATGAGTAAAAGAATTATGTCCTTTTTCTAACAGGTCTATACAGAATTTAGAGCCCAACAAATTTAAATTGCTACCATCCTCTCAAATATACACACTAACTTCACGTAACTGTTCCCACTCCCCAAACATCCTTCTTTAGCTGAAGATGGTACTTAAGGTGATGGCTTGGATCATTATGGGAAAAGTTTTACTAAGTTTTTCTGGGTATCTCCCATATATGCAGGAGGTATACATATAACTACACTTCTGTGTGTTTTTCTCTTGTTAATCTGTCTTTCATTACAGGGAGAATCTCAGCCAAGAACCTAGAAGGATAAAGGGAAAATTATTTTTTCTCCCCTACAATTGATTCAATCATTCTGAAAATTATATACATACCCGATACCCTAGCAATTCTTTTTTTGTACATGTACAACAAAATAAGAATGTTCAGAGCAGCATTATTTTCACTAGACAAAAAATGCAAATCACCCCAAATGTTTATCAAAGGTAAAATAAATAAATAAATAAAACTTAGTGGAATACCATCTAGCAATGAAAGAATCACGGGGTCAGCAAGTATGGTCCATGGACCAAATCTATTGTAAAAATTAATAAAAAGACACCTCATTTAAAGACAAGTTGGAAGGCCAGAAGGGGGAACTCTCAGAATCTACGCTGATCATGAAGCCCAACAGGAAGAACTCTTTGTTTATAAAAGCTCTCCCAACTTCCTCTTCTCCTCCCAATCTCAAATTCTTTTTTGTGTATTTTGTAGTATGATCTGTTTTGGTTATTCAACTCCCTAATCCAGTTGTATGTGTCCTTCCATCTGTCATTAAAATAACAGTCACTTTCTAAATATATATATATTTTGGAGAGGAAGGGAAAGGGAGAGGGAGAGAGATAAAAACATCAATGATGCGAGAGAACCACTGATTGGCTGCCTCCTGCACGCCCCATACTGGGGATCAAATCCACAACCCAGGCATGTGCCCTGACCAGGACCATGACTTCCTGGTTCATAGGTCAACACTCAACCATTGATTGAGCCATGCGGACCCAGCTAGTTGTCCTTTACAGTGACATCTGGATCATACTGGCATTGGTTATTATTTTTCTCATTTCCATTATTTGAATCTTAGAAAACCTGGTCACAATATTTATAATGTTAAAAATTAAACTAGCACTTTTTTCTTACAAAGTACAACAAACAAAGCCAAAAAAAAAAGAAATGGTAATGCTCAGGATTATAACACACTTAACTGCACACTTATATCATATTACTTGGCATGATGCAACAATGGATGATCTATTATTGTGAATCCATGGTTGTCAGCATTAGGAGTCAGGAGATAAAAGAGCAATGGCCACTAAGGAAGGCAGATAAACTATGCCATATCTATTTCATAATAAAAATTGACAGCTATTGCTTTCAGCTTATTTTCTTAGCTCATCTCATGGTTTCTATTTTTTCTTTTCCAGTTAACCATTTGCCTGCCATAAGCGTTTATAGACCAACTTTAAAATAATTTTTCATCAAGACCACCCGAATTGTCATATATTTATTTTTATAATATTCATTGCAAAATTATTTTTTAAATTAAATTCGAAATATCATGGTGTGTGGGAATGGTTTTCGTTCTGGACATGTGGCAGTTAACTGGTTAAAACAATATATTTTTAATTATAGTTTACACACCTATTGGTTTCTGCTTTACAACATAGTGATTCCAACATGTGTATACCTTACAAAGTGATCACCGCAATAAGCCTAATAGCCATCTGTCACCATACATAGTTATTATGATATTACTAGGGGCCCGGTGCACAAAAATTTGTGCACTCGGGGGTGGGGCTCCCTCAGCCCGGCCTGTGCCCTCTTGCAGTCTGGGACACCTCGGGGGGGATGTCCACCTGCTGGCATGCCTGGCCAGCCTGGGTGAGGGGCTGAGAGCCATTTTCAGGCTGCCCACAGCCCCTTCAGGGTTCGTGCACTGGGGGATGGGAAGGCTGGTGAATGCAGGCCTGGACGTTTCCCACCGGAGGGCCCACGATTGCACACGCCTGGTTGGGCCCACACTGCTGAGGGGACACACCTGGCACAGAGTTGGGTGGCAAGCCAGGGGTGGACGCTGGTGCAGAATCCCTCGGTGGGGCCCTGCTGCTGAGCAAAGACACCCGGGGTGGAGCTGGGAAGTGAACTGGCTTCGGATTCTCCGCACTGTGCAGCAGATGCTCCCGCATGCCCTGTGGAGGCCCCTGGGGGGCAGATGAAGGTAGCGGACCTTGGACGGGTGTTCCTGGACACCCTGCGGAAGCCCCCAGGGCAGAGCCAGGCAGTGGACCCAGGACAGGCGTTCCTGGATGTCCCCTGGGGGGCAAAGCCAGGCAGCAGACCCAGGACGGCTGCTCCTGCACACCCTGCAGAGGCCCCGTGCTCCTGCATGCCCCGGGGAGGCCCCCAGGGGGTGGAGCCAGGCAGTGGACCCGGGACAGGCGCTCCTGGATACTCCTTGAAGGCTCCCGGGGGCGGAGCTAGGCAGCAGACCCAGGACAGCTGCTTCTGGACCCCCTGAGGAGGCCCCAGCCCAGACCCCCCCCTCCCACTGAGCTGACACACCTGGCACAGCTATGCCGGCGGCCGTGGAGGCTCCCAGTGCAGAGCCGCCCTGCCAGCCTCCATCTTGGCTGGGTTAATTTGCATACAGCAGCTCTGATTGGCTGGTGGGCGTGGCCGTGAGCAGAGGCTCAGCCAGCCTAGGCAGGCAGTTGCAACAGAAGCCTTTGGTTTGCTCTAGCTCCATGGCTATTGGCCTCCATCTTGGCTGGGTTAATTTGCATACAGCCGCTCTGATTGGCTGGTGGTAATGGTCAATTTGCATGTTTCTCTTTTATTATATAAGATTATGATCTCATTATTAGACGGGCCAAGACATTCTAAAGTTCTAGAAAACTCTGCTGTACATCACATCCCTGTGTCCTCTCATTGCTTCTTTTCTTCCCTTTCAACCGTCTATGCACATGGCTGAAAAGCAGAAACTTCTATGGCCTGGGATGTTGGATTTTCAGTCCTAAAATCAGGACAGTTGCAGGCAAACTAACATGGCTGGTTACCCTGAAGCAATACCATCTTTATCGATCCATCCCCAAACTTCTCTACTGAACTTATCCTCTCTTGCTTCATTCTCAACCAAATATGGCCTCTCAACCCCACTTTTTACCCCCCTTGACTTTAACCTCAGCAAACCTGCCCTCTTGACTCCCCCTTGATCTCAATCCTTGTAGCACCTGTCATTCTCAATCTTATCCTCTCAAATTTAGTCCACCTCATCCTCTCTATCCTATTTGAACACAACCTCACCCAAACAATGACTTTTGACTTCACCTCAGTCTGAGTTCTCAACATCCACCTCTCAATCTCAGTAGGTCTTGCCCTTTGATCCTTCTCACCTGAACTCTGTCCTCTCCCCCTCCTTCCATAGACCTTGACCAACCACACCTCCCATCTGTACTCTTGTTCTCTTAACTTCAACCAACCTTATCTCTCACTTCAATCAACCTTTTTCTCTCAACTGTACCTAACTTTATTCTCTTTATTTTAACCTTATCTTCTAGACCCCATTATCCCAATCTCCCTCATTTTCTTTCCTTAACCAAGTGATTACCACCACCATTTATCCAATCCTCATAACCAAAACCTCGAGTCATCTGAGATTTATTCATATTTTTATATTATGTACATCAATCACATCAGTCACCAAATACTATCAATTTGCTGCTAAACTTTTTTCTGGAACCCGTTTATTTCTCTCTATCTTCACTGCACATATTTTATTTCAGTTCCATTACTGTTCATCTATACTACTGCCAAAGCAACATAACTAAGGTGACCAGACATCCCGCTTTTGGTGGGATAGTCCTGATTTTTAACAATTTGTCCCACATCCCACAGTGTTTTCAAAAAGTCCCGATTACTCTTTGTAATATTTTAAGTAATAATAAAAAAAAAAAGAAAAAGAAAGAACCCCTCTGCCCCGGGTCAATGGTGTACCACTTTAAATCTGGTCATCTTAAACATAACAGGTCTCTCACCTCCAGTTGAAATAATCTCTTCCTTCCATCTTGCTCCCCCAAACACCATCATATATCCTGTCCTCTTGTTACAGGAGAGATATTTCTAAGATGAAAATCTGACCATATGCCTAATACTCCCTCCCCTCTGTGTTATAGAACAACTAGTGGACCGTTGCAAGAATAGGGCTTCCTGAGCCAGAGCAAAGCAGAGAAGGGAGCGAAGCCCGGCTCAGCTCCCTCACATCTCTGCCGCCTCAGCTCCCTCGTCTGCCTCCTTGGCTCCCTCCCATCTCCCTCCTTCCTTCGCTGTCTCCGCTGCCTCGGCTCCGTTCCCTTCTCCACTGCTTAGCTTCCTTCTGCAGCACTTGACTTTCTTCTATACTGTCTTTAGTCTTCTCTCACCTGTGTATGCAAATTAACCACTATCTTTGATGGGTTAATTTGCATATAGTTGCTCTGATTGGCTGGTGGGATTGGCTTGGCTGGTGAGCATGGCTTAGGTGTAATGGCATGAGGGTCAATTTGCATATTACTCTTTTATTAGATTAGATAATCATTTCTACCATTTCCAAATCATTTCCATCATTTAGCTCTTACTCATTCTTAAAACTTTAATTCAAAGGTTAATACCTCTAGGAAACCTTCTTGAATACCCTTCTCAAGTCTAAACTGAAGTTCTAGTAATGTTTTATGCAAAATTCTAATCTAATAAAAGAGTTATATGCAAATTAACATCACTCCAAGACACCTAAGCCATGCCCACCAGCCAATCAAGTGGCTGTATGCAAATTAGCCCAGCCAAGATGGAGGCCAGCAGCCACGGAGCTAAAGCAAACAAGAGGCTTCCGTTGCAACTGCCTGCCTAGGCCAACTGGGCCTCTGCTCAAGGCAACAGTGTTTCAATTATAGAAGCCACAGAGCTAAAGCAAACAGGAGGCTTCGATGCCTGCCTAGGCCTCTGCTCAAGGTAACAGAGTTTCAATTATAGAAGATAAATAAACCTCAGAAATCTGATTCCAGCCAGCCTCACTGGGAAGTTGGGTTAATGGGAGCTGTGGGAAGCCTGAAAACGGCCCTCAGCCCCTCACCCCGGCTGGCCAGGAACCCCAGTAGGGACCCAAACCCTGAAGGGACTGTGGACAGCCTGAAAACGGCCCTCAGCCCCTCACCCAGGATGGCCACACCCTCATGGGGTGAGGGTGCCCACTGGGGGGTTTGGCCAGCCTGCAAACAGCCATCAGTCCCTCACACAGGCTGGCCAGGCACACCAGCAGGTGGGCATCCTCCAAGGGGTCCCAGACTGTGAGAGGACACAGGCCAGGCTGAGGGACCCGCCCCCTGAGTGCACCGGGCCCCTCGTGTGTGTGTGTGAGTGTGTGTGTGTGTGTGTGTGTGTGTACACATACTTTTCTGTGCATATATATGTGTATACACACACACACACACACACACGCACACATATGCCTAATATGCTAATTGTCCCTCCGACCATTCAACCAGTCACTATGACGTGCACTGACCACCTGGGGGCAGATGCTCCAACCAGTAGGTTAGCTTGCTGCTAGGGTCCAGCCTTTCGGGACTGGGCAAGATGGGCCAGACATGCCCTGGAGCCCTCCTGCAGTCCCTTGCCGGCTGCCCAGCCCAATCACCCCAATCAGGACCCCTTGGGGGATGTCGGAGAGCCGGTTTCAGCCTAATCCCCACAGGTCAGACCAAGGAACTCCGCTGGTGCACAAATCCACACACCAGGCCTCTAGTTGTTATATATTTGGGTACGTATTTATATTTAGATGTCTTCCAATCTTGATTATGCTATAAGCTTTTTAAGAACCAGTTTCTTAAATCTTCATCTAACTCATAATAATATGACAAATATTCAATTATTTTTCAAATATGTACATGGCTGCCCTGGCCAATGTTGCTCGGCCCAAGCACAGATGGGTTATGGATTCAATCCCCAGCCCTTGTCAGGGCATGTTCAGGAGGCAACCAATGGATATGTCTGTCTCATATTGATGTTTCTCTCTCTCTCTCTTTTTTTCTCTCTCTCTACCCCCTCTCTGTCCCTCCCTCCCTCTCTCTCTAAAAAAATCAATGGGGAAAAAAAGTATCCTCAGGTGAGAATTAACAACAACAACAAAAAATGTACATGTCGCCTCAGTGGATAGAGCACCAGTCCGCGGACTGAAGGGTCCCAGGTTCTATTCCGGTCAAGGGCATGTACCTTGGTTGCGGGCACAACCCCAGTAGGAGGTGTGCAGGAGGCAGCTGATCGATGTTTCAGCTGATGTTTCTCTCTCATCGATGTTTCTAACTCTCTATCCCTCTCCCTTCCTCTCTATAAAAAATCAATAAAGTAGATTTTTTTTTTTTAAATGTGCATGTCATTCCACTTCCAAAAGTCAGATTATTATAACTTTCATCTTAAAGCAAAAGGGGGAAAAAATCCTCAATAAAATAAAGTGAATGCTAATAGAAACTTTTTAACTTAATTGATGATAACTGCTCTTTTCTCTTATAGAAACCATTGTAGCTAGAATTGATGTTTCTCTTAAACCATAAAATTAACTGAGAACATTGAATACTCTTTATTTTTGCACCCCTATTACTGAGGTCTGGTAATGAAATATATATATAGCTTGGAAAAAAACCTCCAATATTAGATGTGTGTCACAAACAAAAACTAGCTACTTATCAATCAACCAGAGTTCCTATGTAACCCTTGGCTTAAATTTGACAGTAATTGTGTAATCCAGAGGGTGAGAATATTAGCTCTACCCCCCAACAGCCATGTGATCTTAGACAAGTTACTTAAGCTCTCTGAGCATCAATGTCTTCACCTGTAAAATAAAAACAACCATATACATAAGAACCAGTTTAGTCCTTCCACAAAGGCATACCTATAAAAATAACTATTTATTATGAAAAATACATTTTTTAGGATTAGTTACTAATGATGCATAGCAATATCTAAACTAATAAAAGCGGAATAGTAAAATTAACCATTTCTCCGGGACGCCCACAGCCAATCAGAACGGCTGTATGCAAATTAGCCCAGCCAACATGGCGGCCGCCACTCACGGACCTGAGTAAACATTTAGGCAGCGTCAGTCCGTTGCAGCAGGAGCGAGAGCGAAACTACTTGCTCGCTGGCTCCTTAGCCTTTGGCCTGAAGCAAAAACGCACATTTGCAACAATTAAGTGTAACAATTGTTTCATTATAGAAGCCGCTCCACTCACGGACCTGAGTAAACGTTTAGGCAGCGTCCATTGCAGCAGGAGCCAGAGCAAAACTACCTGCTCGCTGGCTCCTTAGCCTTTGGCCTGAAGCAAAAACGCACATTTGCAACAATTAAGTGTAACAATTGTTTCATTATAGAAGCTGCGAGGTGAGGCAGAGAGGAGGATTCGTTAGCAAAAGGCCGCCTTAACAGAACAGCATCAATTATAGGAAACCTGCGTCCAGCCGGCCTTGCTGGGACGTTGGTCAATGAGAGCTGTGGGCAGCTTTAAAGCCCCTCACCCAGGCTGGTCAGGCACGCCAGCAGGTGGACATCCCCGAGGGGTCCCAGACTGCGAGAGGGCACAGGCCGGGCTGAGGGACCTCCCGAGTGCACAGAGCGGCTGCAGGGCGGGACAGCACAGGACCCAGGACCCGTGAGTGGGAAAGAGGCGGCAGGGTTGCAGGGCATCGGGAAGCGGGAAAGAGGCGGCAGGGTCGGCAGCCTGCTTGGTGGGCTTCCCAGGCCCTTGGAGGGCATTGGGGAGCGGGTAGGAGGCGGCAGGGTCGGCGGCCTGCTTGGTGGGCTTCCCAGGCCCTTGGAGAGCACCAGGAAGTGGGAAAGCAAGGTGGCGGGCTGGGGAGTGGGAAAGAGGCAGCGGGGCGGTCTCGGCCTGCTTGGCAGCTGCCCAGGCCCTTTGCGGAGCACCGGGGAGGGGGAAAGCAAGGCTGCAGGGGCCAGGGGCCTGCTTGGCAGCTCCCCAGACCCCTTGGCGGCACCGGGAAGTGGGAAAGGAAGGCAGCAGGGGACGGGGTGAGTGGGAAAAAGTTGGCAGCCTGCTTGGTGGCTTCCCAGGTCCCTTCCGAGGATCAGGGAGCAGGAAAAGGCTGGCCTGACCACGAGGCGGGGTTTTCCCTGCTTTCTGGTGGCTGGAGGAAGATGGGCAGTAGGCAAGCTTGGGAGGCAGGCCGCACCCAGCCCTGGTCACAGCTCAAAAAAGAGAACAAC